>OY978505.1:0-66066 GCA_963854855.1 Nasturtium officinale | reverse complement strand
TTCCTCTATTACATGAAAACAAGTTCTCTTTATAACTCATCATCTATGACTATCTATCCGAATACGCAACAACTTCATCATTTGCACAAGCTGTCACATTGATCACCATTGTCCCCTTCTTCGTCGTAGGTAATAATCTACAACAATCTCTCCGTCGAGCCTTAATAAAAAACATTCACATTAGTCGTAAACTATAAACAATCAATATAATAATTAATAACAGATAACCAAAAGTAAAAAAAAAAAAAAAAAAGGTTACCTTATTCCACCTATCCGGATTAGGCTTTTTGTAGACGAAGATCCGATTGATATCAGAAGGATCTGGAATTCCCCAATCACATTTAGGATACCACTCCTTGAACCTCAAATACTCGCTAATAGTTGTTGTGTCCGAAGAAGAACTTTTAAGCGCAAAAGAGTTGTAAAACACACGTGGGCGTTGACAATCAGTATATGTAATGGGACGTGTGTTGAAAGCAATATTAGTGTAGTCGAGACGTTTGTGCCAATCATTAAAGGTGCGAGTAGGCATCTCCATCATCCTTGCTGGCATATAAGTACGTGTTATTTGGACAGTATATCCCCATGACACTGACACTGTCCATTGGCGAGTTGTTTCATAGCATATTGATTGTTGGACGAGACTGGCTGAATCAAGTTTTGCTGCATTCATGAGTCTCTTTATGGCCTTGACTCTGTTTGTGTTGGGGAATATAGGCTCAACTACATCTAGATGATGTATTGATACTATTGGCGCCTGAGGATGGACTGATAATAGACCCAATAGATTTCCATATACGTCAAACTGTATACAAATTTGTATATGAAAAATATAATTAGTGTTACTTGGATTAAGATTTTAAAATCTTATCTTCGATTTCTATTTACTAGACGTGTCTTAATGTCCAACTAACACCTAAAAGTAACTTGTTTAAACATGGCCTACTACTACCCGTATAACCAATAGTCAAAATACCATTTACAAATTGCACTGAAGAGTGAGACATAGCAATTTTTCAGTTGTTCTAATATACTAGCTAGCTTCTGAATATGGAAAATATTGATAAGAAATGTTTCCGAATATCAAAAATTCAAAGCTTTATTCAGTAAAAGCTTAAGAAAACTTAAACCAAAAATTTGTTTTATAAAAAAAAAGAAGAAAATATATTGTAGGGGGCGGACTTATATATGATGATGACTCATGTTAGTTTCGATCGAAGATGTTTATTTTGGTCCCAGCATAAAAAAAAAGCTCATCCCTTAGACTAAACTACAAATTTTTTTTTTGTTTCGGTTAAAATGAAACTAAAAATTGTTGATGGAGGTTTGATTATGTCAGTGATTAGAAAATACAAGTGAGCTAAGAGTGAATCAAATCACGGAAATTAAGTGTTGCCTTTTCAAATTTTGTAAATGCGGCTGATTTTTCTGGGTTCTGAATTTAAAAAAAAAGAAAAACAAACCTGATGAAATCCAAGTTCACGAGTGAGAGGAACACCAAGCTCCGCCATACAAGCATGAATCCGATCATCGGATCCGTACAGATCGGAGTATCTTTCAATACAACGATCTTGCATTTTCTCCAAAACCTTGGCTAACGGATAGCTTATCGCAAACCCTCCTCCTCCGTATGCCATTCCGTACGAAAACTGATGCAGATTCTGCAAATGACTCTCCGACGGAGCTCCGATGTAATAAAACTGCTTATGATCGTATTTTCTTAAAACCCTGACTAAATTCTCCGTGAAAAACACTGTGTCGTCGTCACCCATCACCACCCACCTCACCTTTTTCTCCGACTCCGTTCCGTTTAACATCCTCACTGTCTCCGACACGATTCTCGTGATCCTGATCGCTGATCGGTGACCGTTACGGTAACGGTACTTAAAACTCGATGTGTCGGAGGAGATTTTGATCTTAGGCAAGAAGACGGTGGAAGAAACGGAATCATTAACGGGCTTGTCGAGCCAAACGACGCCGTTCATATCTCCGTTAGGTTTCCACCATGTTTTGACGTATTCTCTGCGATGCTTCCAGAGATCTGAGGACGCAGCGATTCCGAATACAATGTGTTTGATATCTGTCTTCTCCTGACCCGACCCGAGACGAATAACGGGTACGAGGAGAGAATTAGGGCTTTTATTAGAAGGAGAAAACGGGTTTACAAAGGAAACGAAACTGAAAGAGTATAAGAGAGATGAGAGGACGATGAAGAGGAGGAGGATGATGATGGCAGCAAAGGAGCAATGTGAATTAAATAAGGGTTTATTAGTTTTTTTATCATATGAAGAAGAACCTTGCTTTTGCTTTTCTCCCATATTTTTTTCTTCTTCTTCTTCTTCTTCTGTAGTGAGACGATAACTCGATTGCTTCGCTTTTATTTTTTTATTAAAGAAATGGACAAATCTTACGTTTTTGGATTTTTCTTTAATTTGAACGCACCATTGGTCATTGTTAATTTATATTACTTCCTTTTCGTTCAATTTATTTGACGTTTTCCTTACTTAAACAAGAAGATTTAATAAGCCATAGTAAATCAGATTTTTTTTTATACATTACAAAATTATATAACAAATCCCATCAATATTAGTATTAAATACTGCACAATTTTAATGGTCATACAAGTAAACTGAATTAATTTCTTTGCAGTATTTTATACTAAATATCTAATATATAGTGAAAGGGAGAGGGTAACAAATATATAATAGTACTCGGAGAATCTGAGAAAACTTAACTAATATTATCAACTTCATATAAATGTTCTGATTTTACATACACGACAAATGTTGAATTTCCATTTAAGAAAATAATAATAATTATTTACAGTTTTGATTGAAAAAATTATACAGTATTGTATATGTCTATTTATATTTCCCTTAAAAGTAAACGAAAAGTTGTTATATTGGAACATTGCTCCAAAGATGTTAATATGTAATTAGATGGTGAATAACACGTGTATGTTATTAATGCAGATTAGTAGAGGAGAGATGAACAATTGATAAGATATTGAAATAGTCACCAACCATTTCCCAAGTGTTGTCTCGGCTCGGTATGAAACTCGTTTCATTAGTCATGCGACAACTTAAGCCCAATTAATTTGAACCAATTATAAGGATCAAGCCCTAAAGGCCCAATTTGAGGTTTCAGCACTTTTTCTTTGGTTTTCTTTCTTGCCTCTTTACCAAGCAAAAATCGAATTCTCGATGTCCAGCGAGTGAATCGTAGAGAGTCCTAAGAATCTAAGCATCCATCAAGTCTCTCCAGGTAAGAAGATATAAGAAGAAGAAAAAAAAAGCAGTAAAACCCATTGACTTGATTCGTCATTAGCGAAATATAATTCCAATTGAGTAGTTATCGACTAAGACTCGTTTTGGATTGATTGTGTTGCAATGATTGCTTCACATGTTTAGCTTCTGTTTAATGTGTGTTTTTTTTCAATTGATTTTGAGAATTATTAGCTTCGTTAACGAAATTCCCTCTTTCTTAATATTATTGTGATTGAAAAATTCTTTGTTGAAAATGTGCAGATCGAGTGTTGAATGGCTGGAGTTAGGTTGTCCTCCCTTCTCAAGTCTCTTCACAGATCAATAAACTCTTCTTCTAAACCTCACTTCGCTCAAGTTCCCAGACCTTATTCGATACTAGCTCATCTTCAATCACCTAAATCTTCTTCTTCTTCTTCTTGTTTCAATCTCCTAAACTCTCATGTCATGGCCATTGGTTGCACTGGATATCCTCTTGATGTTTCCTCTTCGTCGAATTTGGGCTTGCAATCTGCTAATAAGCTTTTCAATTACTCCATCCATTTATTAGGCCATTCATCATCTTATGCACGCGCTTTCAGCTCCAAATCTCATTCTCTTTCAAGTTTTGTAGCCCCTGCTGCTGATGGGAATGACATTGACTGGGTTGACAAGGCTAAAGATGTGTTGCAGACTAGTGTAGATGCTGTTACAAGGAAGACTAAAGAAGCATCTGATGAAATCATCCCTCATCTGCACCAATTGCTAGACTCCAATCCATATCTTAAAGAAGTTATAGTTCCTGTCAGTCTCACTATGACTGCTACTTTGTTTGCTTGGGTTGTTATGCCTAGGATTCTCAGGAGATTTCATATATATGCTATGCAAGGTTCCGCTGCTTTGCTTCCTGGAGGCTTCTCAACCGAACTTGTTCCATATGAGAAAAGCTTTTGGGGAGCTTTGGAGGATCCTGCTCGTTACTTGGTCACATTCATTGCCTTTGCACAAATGTTTGTCCCTTTAACTCTCTGCATTTGATGTATAACATGACCTATTTTCGAAATTAAGTAATGACTCATGATTGTTATATGTTGCAGTGCCACCATGGTGGCGCCAACAACAATAGCATCTCAATACTTTTCCCCAGCATTGAAGGGAGCGGTCATTCTCTCACTTGTCTGGTTCCTACATAGATGGAAGACCAATGTGATTACCCAAATGTTGTCTGCTAAGAGTTTTGGTGGGCTAGATAAGGAGAAAATATTGACTTTGGACAAAGTATCATCAGTTGGTCTTTTTGCTATCGGTTTAATGGCTTCGGCTGAAGCGTGTGGGGTAGCTGTTCAATCTATCTTGACCGTTGGTGGAGTTGGAGGTGTGTGCACTATTCTCTATTTCATATTAGTTGTTTTGCTCAGTCTATATTGATAATTGCTAGGATTCAACAGATAAGAAGGTCTCTAGTGGCCACCACAAGCATATTATCTTATATTTTCCATGGTTGTTAACATTTTGTAGATATCTTGTTGATTGTATAGAATTTGCTCCATAATGCATCAATTTTGATTTGCTTTGTTCAGGTGTGGCCACAGCTTTTGCTGCTAGAGATATTCTTGGTAATGTTCTGAGTGGTCTGTCTATGCAATTCTCAAGGCCTTTCTCTATGGGAGATACAATCAAAGTTAGTTGAACTTGAATTTTGTTTGTGTTACTGTTACATGCTCGTTTTGCTATATATATATATATATATATATATATTTTAAGTTTTCTAGAGCAAGCAAATCTGTTGGCTGTTTAACATTCATATATATATTTTCTAAGATATAATGTTTTCCTTGTCGTCACATTTCAGGCTGGTTCTGTAGAAGGTCAGGTTGTTGAGATGGGACTTACAACAACATCTTTGTTGAACGCTGAAAAATTTCCAGTTTTGGTACCTAATTCAATGTTTTCCAGTCAGGTTAGTTTATGTACTTCGTACTATTCATCTATATATTGTAGAAGCTTATGCTTTAGCTTTCAGACTCAAAAGCGTTCACATTGAATGAATGGACGGAATTCATAATGGCCCTAAAATATAATAACATATACAGGTGATCGTGAATAAGTCACGAGCTCAGTGGCGAGCCATAGCATCCAAGATCCCGCTGCAGATCGATGACTTGGATAAGATCCCTCAGATATCAAGTGAAATCAAGGAAACGTTGAGGTCAAACACAAAAGTTTTCTTAGGGAAAGAAGCTCCTTACTGTTACTTATCCCGAGTGGAAAAATCATTCGCTGAACTTACCATTGGGTGCAATCTCAGACACATGGTATCATCTCTTCTTTCTTTAGTAGATACAACTTTCTTATGATTTTTTTTTTAATGTGTGCTAGTACTAGCAGTGATCTTTGCCGTCAATTATGGACAAAATTAGTAAAGTTATGCGATATTTTATTACATAAAATGGTGATAATTTATCACAGGGAAAAGATGAGTTGTATACAACACAACAAGAGGTCCTTCTTGAGGCTGTTAAGATCATAAAGAAGCACGGTGCCTCGCTGGGTTCCACCTGGGACAATTCTACGTTTTGAGTGATCATTTGGTAGAGGTAAGGAATGATAACCTGGAAGCTACTTTGCCTGATGAATCCAGGAATTTGTGTTTTGGTTAATTACAGAAAAATCATGATGGCCTTTATAGGGGATGCAAGTGGAAAATTTTCATATTGGCTTTAATTAGGGTGTTGTGACTATTCCTGCGTTTGTTTTTTTTATTGAGGCAGTTAAACAGGAGATCGTTGTTTTCAAGTGTGTTTACAGTTCATGTTCAATAATAATTCACCTCAACTTTATTCGTTTTAAAAAGTATTATTCCGTTATTATGTTATAAGAATTTTATCTTCATTTTGCTCATCACGCTGCTGAGCTCCATTTTCTTGTTAAGGAAGGACAGTTATGTTGTTGGTTCACAGCTTCAACGAATTGTAACAGGGCTTCTTATTCCTTTTTGCAGGTATGTTAAATAGGATGATATTGACCAGGAGAATAAATAAACTACTACTTAATTCTAATTGGAATAACAAATCATGCAGATAAATAACACACATTACAAATGCACACTGCATCTGCCATGGAAAAGAAGATTCAGGTGTCATTGACAAGCTTTGGCCTTGCTGTTTTAGGATCAATTTCAACTCTGAGACCAATTTCACGGAGTTGTGGCACATCCACAGAGCCTTGAATCTCCAACTCAGCAACCGCTTTCTGGTTTACTTGGTTTCCTTCCAGCAGATTTCTCATACACCACAAGCCCCATTCTCTCAGGAACGGGTTCTCATCATCGGTCACACACTGCTGCAACATCAGGAAAAGGCCATCTCTCTCCCTGATCTCATCTTGTACCTCTTTCCTTCTGTATGAACAGTTTGCTATCACAGACACAATATCTCTCCTGAATCCTCTGTAAGGACAAGGCTTTAAAGACAACCAAGTAGAAGAACTAGGACTCTGGTTGAGAGACTTGTTTATGGTTGTGGGAGGCTCAAGTTTGCGAAGCAGATCAAGGAGGAGCTCTATTAGCCCAGAGGACAACAAGAATCCAACAGTATCACCAGAATCTTTGTTGTCTTTCTTGAATCCTTCAAGGCTTCCTCCAGCACAAGCGTCCCTTATAATAACAAGAGAGTAGCCCATTACATCTATGGTAGTTGAACCCGTAGGAAGCTCGGATGTTTCACCCGAAACAAAATCAAAAACACCAACTGATTGCTTGAATAATCCGAGAACCGAATAAGTAGCATCCTTAGGGATTGACACTTGGCCTATCCTCTCATTTGCAATATCAGACACCATCCTCAGAAGAAAAGCTTGGTCTTTTGTAAAGGTCTCATTTTTATCGTCCATGTATAGTTCAGAGAAGAGCTTGGAGAAGTAATCTTCTTCAACACAGATTCTGGAAACAAGTAACTTTAGCCAATAATCCTCAACAGAGCCAACGGAAGAGGCAGTCCGTAGAGTTTGAGCAATGATGCAGAGCCCTTCATTGCTGCAAAGTTGAGAAGCAAGATCGGGGCTTCCATCGAAGCAAGTATACAAAATCTTACACAGAGGATCAGAGGTTTGGCGGCTCCTAATCTGAGCAATTGAGAAGAACCTCAGTGGGAAGAAGCGGAGCCACACATCTCTCTGACGTTTCTCTCCGAACAGCACAACGTTGGCCAGAAGCTGCAATCCGAAGCGAACTGTCTCGAAATCCGTACTTTTATCGGCAAGCAAGTCCGAAAGGAGAGCAGAACCGTCGTGGTCGATGAAAGCGTTTTGATTCCAAGTATCGCCGGCGCATAGATTTCGGAGGAGCTTGAGAGAGAGATTAAGATAATGGCGGGAAGACGGGTAGGGAAGAAGCTGAAGGAGACGGAGGAGTGAAGGAAGGATAGCCTTGGAAGCGAGATCGGAGCGGCCTGAATCGGTTCTGGAAGCCTCTAGAAGAAAATTCAAGCAATCTTCTAGAGAGAATGATAAATCCGAAGCATGGAGCAGCGGCTGAAGCACTTGTTCCGGTATACAAGCTTTCATTGATGAAGCTCAAGAAAAAATGCACTTGGACCGGTTAGGTTTTTTGTTCTCCGACCGGTTAGGTTTTTGTTCTCCGATATTTATTTTATAAGTAGCCTCAGTACATATTTGGCGTTGTGGGCCCATTAACCCAACAATTTTAATATGGGCTATTGTAAGTTTTAACCGGGCCATTTTGGTAAGAGTTTGAATCCATGAATGAATAACAGTAAAATGTTTAGCTTGAAGATTTATTAATGAAATCAACTGGAAGGACTGGACTGGACTGGACTGGACTGGACTGGACTGGACTGGACTGGACTGGACTGGACTGGACTGGACTGGACTGGACTGGACTGGACTGGACTGGAGAATGTAGATAAGAATGGTGTTTGAAGAATGTTCCCGGACTTCGACAGTCCTTTGTAAGTGTTTTGGATTATAAGAGGTTGCGGTTTCTAGCTCCCAGTTATGAGCTTCTGCTTTTGTAGGTCATGTGGTTTATGTGGAAAGGTTTTGGAAAACTTCAATTTTATACTGTAGCTACAACATTCGTTAAGAATGATTGCTCAGGTATACATACATTAGAGGGATCTCACCATTTTCAGACAGAGGATGCTTTTTTTTTAATAATTTTTTTCTGTGCCTTCAGAGCCAAGCTTCAGGTAACATAGTGACGAGTGTTCAGAGTGGGCTTTCAAGCTCACAAGCTAGAAGACGTGGAATAGGTATTACACTGTCTGACCAAAAATCTGTATAATATTGGTCAAGCAAACGAAATGTATAGACAGACACTAAACCAAGTAAATAAGTTTACGAACAAATTGATAGGATTACAATGAGTAAAATGTTTTATTTGCACATGTACTGAATTCAATTGGAAGGACTGTAGATAACAATAGGGCTCCGAACAGAGTGACGTGAGCTCTTCCACACAAGCAACCCGGACACAATCTTCCCAGGAGTCATTTGTTGTGCCTTGACCACCACTTTGAAGCTCCTCTTCTGTGAAGCCTTTGAAAATAACAAACTCTTTGGCTCCACCGTGATTTCAACTCCTTTGGGTGCCCTGACTATGGCATTGTAGACCGAGGACGGTGGTCCCACGTTAGTGACTCTGCGCCTGAACACAGCCATTGTGGACGTTTTGGCAGATCTCAACGTGAGTTGGATTGTTGGGTAGTTGAGGGAATCGTGGCCGATTCCAGGGACAATGGAGGAGCAGTTCACGGAGCGTGAACCCACCAATGGAGCCAGAGTGGTTGCGTTGTAGCCTTCACCGCACAAGAACTGAACATAGGAGATGTCTTCCATGTCATAGACTAATCCAGGGCTCGTGGCTCGTCTTGGATTTACTTGGCCTCCTCCATAAGCGAACTCTGCGTCCTTGTTCACTCTCGCGCTTATATGTGTTGCTGCCAAACAAATACATGTTGTTACTAGTTTCTCTGTTTTCTTCTTTAGTTTCACGAGGAAAAATTAAAGCGGTTTATTATACCTGAGGTAATAATGGCGGATTTAATGGCAGCGGGTGTCCAATCAGGATGAAAAGACTTAACGTAAGCAGCTACACCAGCAACATGAGGGCAAGCCATTGAGGTACCAGAGAGGAAGGTGAAGTTAGAGAATTGGGTGTCACCATCTAGGCCAGTCAGTGATCTTTTGAGAGTGAAGGCAGCCAATATATCAATCCCAGGTGCAGAAATATCAGGCTACATTAATCAAGAAAACATAAATAATTAGGAGCCGCAATTCTCATGATCAGATCAGATCAGATCAGATGTTTATATATTTACCTTGAGAAGGCGTGTTGATGCCGGATTGGGGCCTCTTGAAGAAAAAGAAGCAACAAATGGAGCAGGGATGGTCACTTGCCTGGTTTTCTGAATCACAGCCGTTGGAGATCTGAGAAGAGCAAAACAAGAAAGAGTTAGTTACATACACATACACATAAAGTAGTAGTGTTTGTCTGAGTAAGCAAGAAAATGAACAAGGACCACCTGGTAGAGTTGATATATAGGTAGATGTCATCGCCAATGGTGGTATTAACAGTGGTGGCTGGTGCCATGAAAACCTGAGCATTATCAAGATATTGATCACTAATGACAATGGTACCAGCACCTCCGTAGCTTTTAACAGTCGACTCCGCACCACTTCCTAACATTTGACACAACACTACCCTTCCTTTCACCTTCTTTCCATCCAAATAATCAGAGAAGCAGTACCTTTAGTTTTGTTTTATTTTTGGATTATCAAACAAACAAACAAACATGTCACTATGTCAGTGTCTTAATTTCTCAATATATATTGTTTATGTCTTAACATATATTCAATCAAGTATATAGATGGATATTGTACTTGGCCAAGGACTTGTCGTCTGAGGTCTTAGCAGCATCAGCGCCGCTCACAAGCGGATACGATTTGGCTTTTGGGTTAAACATGCTTACTCCCATCCCCTTTTTTTTTTTTTTTTTTTGAAACAACGAAATTAATAATATGTTTTTTTTTTCTTTTATTAGAGCCAATAAATAAATTAATAAAAGATAAAAAAAAAATGCTTACAGAGATGGATTTGCCGTTGCCAAGATCTATCTGGCTCTTGAACGTCCGATCAATGCCACTTGCCGCTACCGTTAATATCCAAGGCTCGTGGTTCGTTACAGTCCCTGGACTCGGACCGTCGTTTCCGGCGGACGCCACCGTTAGGATCCCTTTCCTCATTGCGTGAAACGACCCCACGGATATCGAATCCGTAGAATAGTTCGCGATTGGACCGCCGATTGATATGGAGATAACGTCTACACCGTCGTGAATCGCCGCTTCGAATCCGGCGAGGATGTCCATGTCAGCACATCCCGATTGAGCCCAACACACCTTGTACATCGCCAACCTCGCCGACGGAACTGCCCCGCGGGCTGTACCGTTTGCTATGCCATAGAGACTCGCGTTTGCAACTAAAGCTCCGGCTGCGGTTGATGACGTGTGCGTTCCATGGCCGTTGATATCGAGCGGTGATTGGCTTTCGCTGCTAGGCACGTCGCCGTCGTGTTTGAAATACTTGGCGCCGATTAGTTTGCTGTTCAAGTTGAATGTTCATTCATTAATTTCCAATAAAGACCCTTAAGTTAACGTTTAATTATTGTAGGCTCCCCAAGCTTTTAAAGTTATCTGAAAACCCCTTGTTTTCCGAACATTGATATTTTCTTTTCTTGTTTAAGAATTCAAGTAGCTTAAATATGGACCAATACTTTTAAACAATCTTGATCAAACATTTCTATCTAAAAGTGCCTAAAATAGATATGTACTTGTTGCATCCGGTGAAATTTTTAAAAGGTCCACACGATCCTTTCCATTTTGCCGGGGGAGGGCCTAGACCATGGTCTTGGAAACTCTCTGAGTCTGGCGTTATTCCTGATGTTATTTATTATTATTTTTGTATACAAACTTCAGTTAATTACATACATAATAAGACGCATAAAGAAGGAATGAATAGAATAGAATAGAATCAAATGTACGTATGAGCGAGTAATTAATATATAAACCTGTATCGAGAACACCAATAATAACATCTCTCTCTGCTTTTAGATGTCTTTTTGCTGTCAGAGGAAGCCCAACGAAATCCCATGATTTTGTTGTGTGAAGTTTCCGATATTGATTTTGGGATACACCAACAACTTCTTCCATCTCTGCACCAGTTTTTTTTTTTTTTAATTATTACTTGGTTTTATAACTTATATGAATAAAAGTTATTTTGTGATATCAAATTAACAAGATGACTAATTTAGGAACAATATATTACCCGTCATCTTCTTAGCTTCACGTGGAGAAAGCTTGGCAGCAAACGCGTTGAATACTTTAGTGTAACTATATACCATTCTTTCCTTTGCTTCTTCTTGGCTGTATTTCTCAAGAAAAAGATTTCGTATTTTGATAAACTCAAATACACCATTATATGCATCAACTTGATTAACAGACAACCAATTAAAACGTTACTCGATATAATGTTACGTTTTAATTTACATTTTATAACATGTGTTATATATACATGTGTGTTGATGCATTGCTTATTTACCTTATATTCAAAGACGAGAGAAGATTTATGTGTGTCTTGACAGCTTCATCTTTATTATCCGGTCCATCTCCCAAATAAATGATATAGAAATCCTTTAAATTAAAGAGTATTACAAGAGGAATAAATTCCCTTTTACAACGTATGTTTTTGCTCAATCTAATGACAAAGAAGCAAGATGATAAACATTTATTTTGGTACCTTTACATTTTCATCTGCGGCTGAAGCATATCGTGGCGATATCCAAATAATATCAAGAAGAACAATTACAAGAACAAGAAGATGATGATGACACGACCATTTTGACCTTCCCATATTATAATATTTTCTATAGGATAAGTTTGGTTATCGAGTAATGAGAAGATGACACATTCTCCTCTATTAATAGAGAATAAGAATACCTTATGGGTTGAACGTATAGAAGGACTTATGATAAATGGAGAAATGTGGGATTTAATTAATCAAAACTAGACCAAACATGCGAAATTGTATATTTAATAGTTTCGTGTTTCTTATTTTATGAAAGATTAGTTCGTATGGTGTCTTAGAAGGAAAAGAATGACATACAATACACATGTATATCTTTATGCATATAGTAAGAGGAATTTGAAATTTGCCAATAATAACTTTTTTTTTAAAAAAAGAAGCGAATTTGGTTACTTGAATTCGAATTCAAGCAATAAGTTTTAACTATAGCAACTATAGCTTTAAAGTTTTCCAATGGTAATATGTCTTGTAAGGCTCTGCTCCAATGTTTCTCTTAAATATTAAAATATATTAGTATTCACATATAAATTCGTATTTATATCATCAGTAAGTCAACAAGTATATCTTGCGCAGCTCAACCCTTTAATCATTCACTCAGTTTTTTTTTCGTCAACATTCATTCACTCAGTTTTAACTTTTAACAGTGAGATTTTTGTATTTAAAATAAATTACTTTTATAGTACAAAATAATAATCAGGAAGATTCTGGTGATGCATGCCTAAGAAAGATGTGAATCTGATAGTGGGCACGGAACCGGGTCGGGTTTTAAATTATAGCAATAGCCGCTCAATTTGGATCGTTTGAAATATAAAAAAAAACACCTTTGTTGAACCCATCACGGCCCATTATAATTCATAGAGGAGTACACTCACTAAATCAGGATGGGTATATGAGTGTGGAATTATATATCTTCTTGCTCACTCACCACTGACGAACGAATTGAGATTCTTTTGTCTCTCTATACTGGTTCCTCTTTGATTGGAAAATTACGATGTATTTACTAAGCTAGTTGCCTATGTGTAAGGCGAGATGATTTGATTCACAATCACAAAATACTCAATGATATCTATAATCATGAAACACGCTGAAGCTGTTGGTGTCAAATGTCTTGGAGTCCAATTTTTTTTTTGGGTGTAAAATGGAGTCCTAACTTTGTTCAGAGATGTGTCTTTCCGTTCGTTGCATTCTATCCTCCGATCAAGCCTTGCAGCTACAGGTTTTTGTTTAAATAAATACTAACATCTAAGTTTGTATCAAGGATTTGGTCCCTTGCATTTTGGTGACATTTGACAAGGAACAGATTGTGTGATTTGGAGAATCCACCCAAGGACGAGGGGCCTTCATTCACTGTCAATCTTCCATAGATTCCGATGTTTGTTTTAAGTTGTAGCATACGACTACACAACCGGAAGCTCTCAAGATTAAGTAGTCTTGATCCCACTTGTATAGTGTTTATATTGTCATGTATATATATATATTGTTATTGTTTTTGGTAAACTCATAAAAATGCAATGACAAAAAAACAATTCCATTATCACCAATAAATTCATTACTAAATAACATGAGATTCGTTACTTTTATGACAAATCATTTGAAACGTCTGATTGAAAGATTTGCACGTGTTAGTACTTCATTGACGAGGGCTTGCACTACATACAATTTTGTTCTGACCCAAAAAAAACTTATCTCTGGATGATTTTTCTGAAATTTTTACTCAACATTTCCGGACTTTTATCAACACAAATATGTTTGTGGTTCTTATATTAACACTCTAGCCAACCATTTAATTATATAAGAATTTGACCAAGTCTATATTACAATAATGACAATGACAATCATATCGCTAAATAAAGAACTCTTAAACCACTCTCATCCTAGACATTTAACAGGAGTATTAATAATAAAAAAGAATAAAAATAAAGAAAATTAAAAATTAATTAAAAGAATAAAGAAGAGAGTGTCTCTACAAAACATTTAAAACTTTCATTATCTACCCATATTATTCTTGGATTGGTTCAAGTGATAAATAATTAAATTATCAAAATAAAACTATTATTTTATTCTTTGTACATCAGTTACAAATTTTAGTGATGAGGATCTTCTTAAGGTCCAAATTAACGAAGATTTATAAAATAACATTATTCTCGTTTGATTACTGTTGAGGCCGAGCCACTAGTTCCCGGCGATGGCTGAGCTGGCATTTGCCCACCGTTAATAAACTCACGCGCCAGTGCTTGGAGCTCGCCGCCTCCGCCGATATTCGGCGCTGACTGAACGCCGATGAAGTTATCGGACGGTCGCTGTTGTTGCTGCATTGTCCACGTCGAGGACATGCCCGTCTCGAAGATGGAGGATAGGTCGTACATCGACGGCGATATTGTTGGGAGGTCCGATATGGAAAGAGGCGGCGGAGATGTAGAAGACGACACCTGAGCCGGCGGTGGTTGTGATTGTGGCAGCTCTAGAGTTGCTAAGTGTGCTTGTACATATGAAAGCTCAGTTTGCAAACTTACCACCTGCTTTTTTTTGAGGAATTCATAAATTTGATATAATGCCAACAAATAATAAAGAAAGATAATAATCTAGATAATGATATTTCCAGCAATATTTAATAATTATAAGAGTTTCCGAAAATGAGCAAATGTTGATTCAATAATGCCAAAAACACACGACAGGAGTAATTGATCAATCAAGACCACCGATTTAGAAATATAAACGCAAAATAAAACAATATAATTATAACACAATACATTGAACACTTACATATGAATAAATGCTTGCTTGTGATATTGAAAATATCCTTCACTAATATCAATTGTAGAATGTACCTTGCATACGTGTGTGTATTATATATTCGAGTCTGTATAATACAAGAAAGTACCTATGTGGCTACGTACGTATTTGCAACTAAAATATAATTAAAAAGGATGCTTGGGAATATGTGTAAAACAACGTGGTTGTTGCGAATAGAGGAACATTCCTCATCCCAATCAATGGATTACTTGAAAACAACTTTGTAAACATTAAACAAAACTTCTAATACATATGCTAAATTAAATGATCATCCTAACTAACAACGACTATAGACATTTTTAATCAGGAGAAAGATAAAGTTCTCGTCTGTAATAAATATAATTGTATATAACACATTGGATCATGTGAAATACACAAACATGCAATTATGCATACTTTGATCTTAACGAACTACCATTACTAAAAATGTATGCAGGTATAATTAAACATCAACTTGTTCTATATTTTAAAGAAAACAAAGATATCACATATATACTCATAAACACGTCATGTAATACAAAGACATAACTTTACCCGAAACGCAAAAGGGCATGAACGGATGAACCCAAACTGTGACGTTTAAAATTTTAATAACATGATTTTTTTCTAAGTTGGATTTCATTCCGGTAATAGAAAAATAAAATATATTTTTTTGAAAAAAACATATCCTTGGAGAAGAACACATCGGATTTTTTTATTTTATAAAAAAAAAAAATCGAGGTTAAATAAAAAAAAAAGTTGGTCGATGCTCAATTAGAGAGGGTTGATTTGCATAAGGGGCTTAAAAATAAACGACAAGCTAACGGAGAATAATATTAGAGAAAAAAACAAATCATAGGAAATGATCGATCGTCGAAACTGAAAATTCATAGAATGATAAAAGAATTTATCAACGTGACGACATAGAGAGACAGTAGTGATGATCATATAATTAAGTTAACCTGTTGCTGAAGAGAGACGATGTGCGAGACGCAGCCATAAATAGGGTCTCTAAGACGGGCCTGAGCCTCAAAGCAGATTGAAATGACGGCGTCTGGTCGTTTGTGCTCGGGAACATGCTGGAGGAGTTTAGAGACGTTGCTCGCTCCGAACACCTTGTGAACCGCAGCGAAGTGCGCCGCTCCTTGCTCGGAGTCAAAGTAGGGCGCGAATATGCAGCCAGCGACGCACTTCCGTCTCAAGAACTTGCACGCGCCGCACGGTCCTCCCCCACCGCCTCCACCGCTGCTGCTAGGGTTCCCGCTACAGCTCATCTTCCTCCGACACAAATATTTTTTTTCCTTAACTAGCTAATTGGTAAGTAAGGCTTTGAGATATATATATATATATATGGAGTTAATTCATCGAATTTTGTGTTTGTTTTTGGTTCCCGATCAAACAAATGGAAAAAAAGGGAACGTTTAGGAGAGAAGAGAGGGGAGAATTAAGGAGGAGATCGGACGTAAACAAAACTAGGGCTTGGTTTGTTGGTAATTGGAAATATTTTTATTTCACCCATTGATATATTAATTAATAGTTCTTTGGTAGAAAAGAAAACAAGTAAAATTAATAATTTAATTAGTTTTATTATTTCCTAAACAAAAAAGACGGTTAAGACAAGATTAAGAGAAAGAAAAAAACAAAGGCCTTCAAAGCCACGCGATGGAGCGTACTTGTCTCGTGTGTTAAGCTCGATCGTTGCGTGAAGCAAAACATTCCATAACTATCAACTTCTACACTGTTATCCCCTTCCTTCATTTTTCTACTTCTGTTTATTTTTTTATTTTTTGTTGCAATCGATCGGTCCACCCAAGTGCATAAGGGCATCTTTTGGTATACATAATTGTATCTTGTGAACATTCAATCTAATACAATTAGAAATTGTACAGTTCCAAATGATCTCTCATTTGAGCAAATATGTACAAGTAATGAAAGTAAAACGGTACTACTAAAAAACACAATTATAATTTAGTTTTACAAATTAATAGTTAACTACAAATGAGCTTCAAATTTCTTCTAATGGTATTTTTTTGGCGGTGATTTTGATACGATCATATTTTATTCTAAATGTAACGTTCGCTGCCTGCGTTAATTTGTTTTTGGTTTAACGCGTATTTTATCAACATTTGGCAACATGTTAAAAATTTATAGCACACGTTTTTCGTCAAAATTTTAATTAAAAACCTTCTGAATTTATTTATCTGATATTAAATTTTGTCGATTAAGATTCAAACATGCATGCTATTAATTCTTTTTGGTATCAAATTATTTTTCTTGATCAATTAAAATCATTATAACTTTTTAAAAATCCTTATAATTTATAATGTACTATATATGTAACTTAATAAAGGAATATTTTTTTTATATTCTTAGTTTATATAATTTTTAGTGTAAAAATTCACATCTATTTTACAGGAGTTGCATATGATAAATCTATGTAGATAAATAATTTCCAAAACAACTAGACTATCCCCTGAAATTAATATGCTATAACTTATATATATATATATTTGGTCAGAGAATCCTATTACTTATTAATTGATACAAATAAGGCAAATTCCATTACTACATTTCATAAATATTTGAGAGTTGAAACTTGTAAAATTACATGATTTATGTAAATTTCCTAACCACTCAAAGCCGAATCAAATATTACACGATAGATGAATTTGAATTTGGTGACAGCCAGAATGATCAAATACACGTGTGTGTGCGTTGTGTATCTCATCATCGTATAAAAAAAAGTGTGACGATTACGACAGTCCAATAATCCCACTGTTGCAAGTGAGTCAAGTTAAATTCTTCTCCCACTTCCGCTAAAGGCAATGGCTTTTAGTGTAGAAACCCAAATGTAATCATAATGACGAGGTTTAGCTGGTCCGGCAGATCAAACTGGTCAAAACATTTAAAAACATAAACCGGGACTTGCAAGAACCGGAAAGAATGGCACGTACATTATTTTGTTCACCTCCATGTGTCAAATGTGACTTTATGAACGTAACCGCTCAGTGCAACTTGCTGACGCAACCAATTGCGCGTGGGATCCACTTATGGTCAACAGGTAAAAAGTAACGCTCCGTTTCTTTATTCTTCTTGTGTTATCGACTCATTTAAATAATTATGAAAACTGAAGAGTTGATTAATAATCACTTAAGAGATCAAAATAAATTAGAAGAAACGTTAACAGTTGTAAACAGAGTGGTCAGTGGCTTGTCAGTGGCTTGTCAGTATCTGACACTACGATTTGTAGAAAGAAGAAGGAATAGATCTCTATATTCTATAACTAGGATGGTGTTCTTAACCTCGCATCAATTACATATTTCTATATATTTTACTTATGAAAGAATACACACGTGTGGAAAGGGATAGCACGTGTGGATGAAAGGAAACCTGCGGCGGAGAGAGAGAACGTTAGCAAGCAGCTAAGACTATGTCCAATATTTTTATAGTGTTTTTACATATATTAATAATGAAAAATATTAAAAATGTCTTTAAATGTTTGTAGAAGTGTTTCCTATAGACACTTAAGACCCTAAAAAGGTAAATGTATTTAAAATTTACTAATTTATTTATTGTTAAGACACTCTATACAAAATCACCTATAATGATGCTCTAAGTGTGTTTGCTTCACGCAATGCAATTCTGTTTTACCCAAATGCACACCATCCGCTTTGGAAATAAAATAGCTAACGTGTGTCTTACCAAGGACTCGCTCGTCTGTCGAAAACAGAGTCAAAGAAAGTCAATTTATCAATCTTTGTGGTTCCCTTTCGAATTTTTATAGTAACAAAACAGGTTGAAAACTTTCTACGGAAATAAACAAAGTTACTGATGGTATAATTTAATACTACTACATACCATGCGTAGGTAAATAAATGTTGGATCCATGTAGTCCAAAGTTTAATCTGAGTAATATTTATTTGGCATCCATGTAGCAAGAAGGAAAAACTGAAGTGATGGTACATAATTATTTTTTTGTAATTTGTTAAACGTAACCCATGTGAACGTACATGTGATGAATCTACAGGCGGAGTTAGCTTACTTCCAAACTCATCTTTCAACCCTACAGAGCCTTCCTCCTCAATATAGTTCTCCAACAGAAGCAGCGTCTTCTTCATCTAATAATGCGCCACTCATTGCTTCTGCGGATAATAACAACAACATGTCTTCTTCGATGTTACACTCTCATTGTATGTCACAACAACATCCATCGGAAGATATCGAGATCTCAACAGGGTCAGAGGATTTTAGCAAGTTGTTGGGCCTGGTAGATCCAGTGAATGATGAAGGTGATCTCAACGCGCTTGCCCGTGACTTCATCTCTAAGTATTTGAGTAAAGGCAAATGCCGCCCATCTTCTCCGATCTAAGTATCTAACCATTTTAACTACATATGGCCTTTATCAGGATGTGTGTTATTTTTGTACTAACCGGACTTCTGTGTGTCTTGAATAATCTTAAATCAAGAAAAGGACGTTAGTAGATTCTATTGGATTTGCAGCGTAATTCTCCTCTCAAGCAAGACGTTGACATGACAATAGTAATCGAAAAAATAACCGAGATTTGAGATCCGATCTGAAAAATAGGATATCCGAGATGTTTAAATCCAAATTCAAATATTTTATTTTGATACTTTGAATATTCGGATCCGTTTTATATATAATATTTATTTAAAATATATGTATAATACGAAAATATTTTATTTAATATATAAAAATTATTTAAAATATAATAAAATAAAGTTTATATAGAATTTTTGTGTATTTTTAAAACTTAATAAAGTAAATATATTTTAAAATATTTTTAAAAATTAATTTAAAATAATTTTATTTATTTTTAAATAATTTTATATTATTATTTTTAAAATTTAATTATTTTTTGTGGATCCGGATATCTGAGATATTAGTGGATCCGAATCTTCTCAAAATTCTGGATATCCGGTAGCTAACCACCCTACATCATGTCTCTTATTTATAATATAATTGCACATTTTCTTAATAAAAAAAAAGTAATTGGGTCGAATTATGAAAATGTCTAATTCACAGTGCCCAAATGTGGTAGGCTAGGCCCAAAATATAGAGGCCCAACTAGTTGGCCCAAATGGCGATGTAAAAATGGTGACGTCCGGTTCCCTTTTGTCTTTTGTAATGGTACAAAAATATTGAGCAAGTATATATTTATAACTACAAAGTGAATAATATAATCGTAAGGGTGGCCTCGAGACGAGACCTCGAGAATTAAACTTGAAATCAGGGGTATGTTGACACGTAATGATGACCGTAAAGCTTTATCATGTGCCGTGACCGTGAGTGATCAGTCCAAGACAAAATGATTTGAATAATATTTTTCCCTGCAAGTAAAAGCAATTTATGACTCGACCGACCTTGTTTGATTTTTGTGTTTTAACCACATATTTTTATTTGATAAAATTTTCGTACCAAACACGTGATGCTAAATAAAATCTCATATGTAAGGTTACTTTTTTTTTTTTTTAATGTAAATATCTGCCCGGATTATATGCCATGTAAAAAAAGGAAGAATATAGCTGTGAGAAAAGCATTAGTGAACATTTACATAGAAAAAATATAAAATAAAATATTGAGGTGCCTATAAAGAGAGAGAGAGAGATGAGTCAAAAGGAGAGAGAGAGCAGGTCAAACGGCTAGTTATTCTGACCGGTCGTCAGTTTGTTACCTGTCACCTACCAACCAATTGCATTCCTTCCTCCATTTTCTTCCCTTTCTCACCATGTACACGATTGTCGTCTTGTTACGATAATTTCCAATAGTAAATCTAAATTAACAGTAGGTGCAAATTGGTTTGAATTTCAAATAACTGAGTACAAATGTTAGTAGCATATTTGTTGGGAGATCAAAGGTATTAATTAATTAATGTGAAGATGAACGGACTAAGTTTTACGCAAAAGAGACATTCTTTTCTTCTACATTTTGAATTTTCAATCCGGACATGAAATTATTATTAACCAAAATTCACTGTCGACAATATAATAACTATTTATGTATATTTTTACTTTATAGTTTATACATAGTATCTCTTGAAAATCTAGAAAAAAGTATACCTAATTTCTCTCATCTCATCTTATTTTTGATATTTTTATTTTCATTTTGTAAAAATCTTTTATTTTTCTTTCTACTTTGTTTGGACTGGGGGAGGGGGACACTACTAGTAATTCCTTGTTTGTATCATAAAGCTTTTTCCGATTTCCTTGGAAAACGAATTTTCACTTACACAACTCAATTTTTGGCTGAGAATGTGGAAAGTCGAGTGATAGAGCAACTTAACAGTTTGGACAAAAGCTTCATTCATTCATTCATTCAGGTCTCTCTCTCTCTCTCTCTCTCTCTCTGTTTTTTTTTTTTTTTTTTTTAATTCTTGTCTCAGATTTCACAACAAGGACCTCGAGCTATTTGTATTTTATCAGCAAATGGAGTGATATCAAACGTTACTCTTCGCCAGCCTGATTCCTGCGGTGGTACTCTCACCTACGAGGTCTGTCTCTCACGTGTATGATTTAGAGTAGTCAGAGAAAGAGTGAAACAGAAGAGTGAAACAGATTATCTTATTTTAATAAGGTGTTGGTTTCTTGCAATGCAGGGTCGGTTTGAGATACTGTCGTTGTCTGGTTCTTTCATTGAAACAGAGAATCAAGGAGTAAGAGGTCGGTCAGGTGGCATGAGCGTCTCTTTAGCTGGTCCTGACGGCCGTGTTGTTGGTGGTGGGGTGGCTGGCCTGCTCGTTGCTGCCTCTTTGATTCAGGTGACAACCCCATGAATCCAACAACATAACATTTAGGTTTAATCTTGAAATCGTCTATGGTCTCATCAAATTAGTTAGTTAGTTTGTTTGTTTGTCTCTTAAAACAGGTGGTTGTTGGCAGTTTTGTAACGAGTGATCAACAAGATCATCATCACAAACCAAGGAAGCAAAAAGTCGAACATACCCATACGACGGTCATGTCATTGCCTCCTCCTCCGGCTTCTGTTTTCTCATCGTCAAACACTGACAGAGAGCAGCCGTCTTCCTCATTCGCCATCTCCAGCTGGACCAACGGACAGGACGACCCCAGAAACTCAACCACTGACATCAACACATCTTTACCGACCGATTGAGTGGAAGATTAGGTTTTCGATTAACTCTCTACTACTTCTGTACAACCAATCGTTATGCTTATCGGATTGTTGAAGCTAAATGTCACTGTACGCTTTTCATTTAGAAACTACCTGAGTGTCTTCTGCCTCTAGGAATAATTCTCTTATGATTTACTTGTTCTTTTAATTATATTATTATTAGTACTGAGTTTAATTGCGGATCAAACTTTGTTTTCCCATTTTACTTGATTTCTGTATTGATGTTTTACACTAGTTATATAAATTCATGCTACATGTTATGAATGGGTTTTAATCAAAAAGTTTCACAGTAAGATGGGGATGAATTATAGTGACTTTTTAAAATCCTTAACGGAACTAAATGCAATTAATTAACAAGTTTAGAACTGCCACATACGTTAATTCACACATCTCATTTCCAGCAACCATCGAGGCAACACAAGTAACCATTAATATTATGAAACATTTTACAATTACTCCAACCCCATCGTTTTATTATTCACTGAGGTAACATACATACAATATACATGATGGTTTTTATAGAATTTTTCTCTTAAGTTTTAAAATGAATTTTTCTCTTGCAAGACTCGACATAAACCCATCAGAAGCACGACACAGTTCCTGAAGGTGTCCGTAGAACAAACACTAGCTGGAGCCGTGAAAGCCAAGAGGGATACGTATTCTCTCGGGCCACATTTTGGCTCGAAGCAAGCGTGGGAGGATTGTATGGATCTGTACGAGCAGACTATCCACAGGCTCAACCAGAGCTTGTTGTGTTCCAAGAACGTGTGCTCTAGGTCGGACGTACAGGCATGGCTCAGAACCGCACTCACCAACCTAGACACGTGTCAGGAAGGGATATTAGAGTTCGGTGTCTCGTCTCATTCCTTGCAGAGCATCACCATTGATGTTATTAACGTCTTGGCGATCAATAAGGTAACTCTTTCATTCACAATTATTTTAAACCTTGTTAAACTAATATACATTTATATGAAGCGTATTTAATTAAACATGCATATTGTTAATGTGTAAACTTACATCAATAATCCACTCATTGCTAATTGGGTTTCTAAATTTCTTTATATAAAATGACAGGGAATGGAAACAAATGGGATATCGAATGTAGCAATAAAAAAGGGCATGTATAGGTGAAAGAGTGGTGGCTCAAGATGGCTCGGGCGACTACAAGACAATCCAAGAAGCCTTAAATGGTGCGGGAGAGAGGCCCAAGGGAAGTCCTTGGTTCGTCATACATGTGAAGCAAGGCGTTTACGAGGAATATGTAAAGGTAGGAATAAAGTATAATAACATAATGATCATCGGTGATGGTATCGACAAAACTATCATCACAGGCAACAAAAGCAAAGGCAGAGGATTTTCAACTTTCAAATCCGCCACTTTTGGTTAGACTGACATATTGCTACCTACTTTACAACAAGTTACATAACTGGCTTCGTATTAGTTATAATATACAATAACATGTTAGCACAAATTGAACAGTGGTTGAGGGGGACGGTTTTGTGGGGAGAGGCATGACGATCAGGAACACAGCAAAACAATCAGTCAGTGGCTTTGAGATCGGATTCAGACATGTCAGTATTTTACAGATGTAGCATTGAAAGCTATCAAGATACGCTCTATGTCCACTCCGGCCGTCAGTTTTTCAGGGAGTGCGACATTTACGGCACCGTCGACTTCATTTTCGGAAACGCTGCCGCTGTTTTCCAGAACTGTAGGATATTTTCACGTAACCCACCGAATAGAGTCAATACCATAACCGCACAGAGCCGGATCAACCCGAATCAGACGACGGGAATCGTAATCCACAACTCCCAAGTGAAAGGAGTTCCGGAGATACAGTTGGGAGAAGTGAAAACGTATCTGGGCCGTCCATGGAGGCCGTATGCTCGGACGGTGGTGATGTGTAC
This sequence comes from Nasturtium officinale, assembly GCA_963854855.1. NCBI lineage: Eukaryota > Viridiplantae > Streptophyta > Magnoliopsida > Brassicales > Brassicaceae > Nasturtium > Nasturtium officinale. The sequence continues at coordinate 42,120 of OY978505.1, read as the reverse complement.
GTATCTTGATCCGTTGATTGAACCCAAAGGATGGATCGGTTGGGGGTAATAAAACGACGTTGAGTACGTCATATTACGGAGAGTATCAGAACTCGGGTCCGGGTTCGGGTACTGAGAACGATGTTGGTTGGGGCGGGTTTCACGTCATAACAGGTATCCTAGACGCTCAACAGTTCACGTTATCCAATTTCATCGACGCTATTTCATGGCTGCCTCTCACCAAAGTCCCTTTCACCACCCATCTCTAAACAATAACACACATTTTCGTTATGTCCCATCCATCTTTTTATTTTATTTTAGAGATGTTATTAAACTTGGGCAGACATTATATAATCACCATTAGTAAAGAGAACTTATAGAAAATCTAGCTATATTGGTTTTAAAACTCACTATTTAAAATGGAAAACCAAAAATTCCCATGTTTAATTTGAAAGAAGCTCATATTGTCAATTGATAATGGTGGAATGATGTTGTCAATTCAAAGGTCAGATAGGGAAATAAAAAGCACTCCATATGTTTCAATTTATTTGTAATTTAAGAATTTTGCACAGAAATTAAATAAAATACTTTTTATGACCTCATATAGCATGGTTTATTTCAGTATTTTACAAACAATGGAGAGATAACACACTACTTGTTACCTATTTTGTAAATAAAAAATGAAGTACAATACTTATTTTGTAACAACAACAAAAAATTGCTAAATAAATTGGAACAGATGGAGTAACTGATTATATTTATATTATTGTTGTGCGTATTAATACTCAAGAAAAGGATTATGTGGTTAAGGTTAGCCGCCGCGTTGCAGCACGTTCTCTTCATCTCTGGTTTGTAAGCACCGCTAGCTGCATTTTCGACTTGCGGTTCTGATGAGAAGGCGAATAATTTTGCAGAGGCTGGCTTTTCTAACCGGTGAGACCTTAGATGGTATCATAAGGGAGGAAGAAAACAAATGGTGTTTACATCACTCAGTCGGATCATATATATACAAGGAAAGAAGACATAAAAATGCCCTTTAATTAGGTATCGATTTAACATTGAATAGAGAGAGAGAGAGAGAGAGAGAGAGAGAGAGAGAGAGAGAGAGAGAGAGAGTTTATCATCATCAAAGGGTTTTGTGATGTTGCTTCGTTTATTGAAAGTTTATTTGTAGATCTTTGAGTGGATGGTTAGAAAGAAGATGATATTTTCTCCCTCCGAGTATATACTTTTAGTCAATCTCAATGCAAGAGCCCACTTCAATAATGCCAAACACCTTGATGCCAAGAATTGGCCCTCTTTCTCGAAGAGGCCACTTCCGTACGTATAACAGAAAGACACATCCATAGTACTTATATGGAACAGCCACCAGCAAGTGCGAGGTTTCTGAGTTTGTTTGGTGGGTGTGGCTTAATGAATAAAGCATGTCTTCCATATATATGTACAGTGTACTCTACGTGCTTTTGAATTATTTTTTCTCTTCTTAGTTGTTGCATCTCTTGGTGACCATCTTTTTCATAAATCCTTTTTTTTATTTAACCGGATGTTAAGCGAATTACTGCAAGTTTGAAAACAAAAATAATCAAGAGAACCCAAAAGTGAAAATTCCTAATTAGTAATAGTAGTCCACAGAAAAAAATACTAAAATTGGTCTTATTTGGGGCAATAAAAAGGTTTATATGGATAAACTCCGAAAAATATTCCTTATATCCAATTCCTCCAAGTGTATAAATTAATTTCATCATTTTTTTTTTGCTATTCAGTATTCAATTTTTCCACATTGTTTTAAGAGGGTCATTATAAAATGGAGGTATGGAGTTTTGAAAACTGTAAAGAAAATTATAATTAAATGTTATAGGTCTACATAGATACTTGTAATAAAATTCCCAGTGCGAATTCAAATGTAAAATAGTAGTAGTGTTTTGTTAGAAGTCTTGAAAAGCTATGATGCCTAGTGAAATGTAAATCGTGGCGTGGAGACTAAAGTGGCTATAAACGGGAATGTTAATGAAAAAATAGAGAGACATATACACGTGTACATAATACTCAGATGTTGATTGTTTTCCAAAGTGTTTGTGACAGGTCTCTCTTTCTCACCCATTCAGACGGTGGAGAAAAATAAATAAATGATTTTCAAAAAAACTGTTTCTAACCAGAGTATCAGATAAATTCAAACCTATAGATATTTAGAAAGAAAAGAAGAAAACAAAAAACACAACAGGGAAGGTGTCTTAAAAGTAAGAAATTAAAGAGATCTATGTCGGTCCATCGTCCCTGATAATTATATATACATGTATTGTATATATATAAATAAAATAATAAATTTTTCGAAATTCATATAAAATACATGGTTTTATTAATAATATAAATTAATAATTATATAAATGTATTGTATATATATAATATATTTTAGTGAAATATGATTTTAATATTTTTATGTATAGTAAATTTTTAATTTGTGGGAGTTTATTTCTATTTTCTTAAAATATAAAAATATATGATATTATTTTCTCAGATTGTATCAAAAAATTATTTTTAAAATTATATATGCAATGATGATTTCATAATGTGTATATGCATTAAAACACATTGAATTATTATTTTTATTTTTCTAATTTTATATAATATTTTTTGAAATTTAAAAAACTTTCTATAAATAGATAAATTAATAGCTTTATAAATTAATAAAATTGCATTATTAATTTATAAAAGTTTTACTGTATATACATTTACAAAAGTTGCAGAAATAGGTAATATTTATGTATATACACATGTGATCGTATTTGACTTACAAATGTCATATTCCGTGTATATTCCTATTGGGAAATCGGATAGTCATAATAAAAGTTGAATTTCACTGCGATCTAGTAAGTACCGCGAAAGTTAAACTGTAAAATTACCACGAAATTGTGGTCCAGTATTATGGAATTTAGTGAAACTACACACTTGCGGATAAATTGAAATAATGATGACAAAATGATATACATAGGAATATAGGGAAAGTGTCTAGAAAAAAGAAAAAAAGAAGAAGAAAGGGCATGGAATTGATGAGGATCGAGGAAAAGAGTAGTGGTGTGGCAGAAATGTTAATAACTGTGAAAACAACTGATGAATGAATGAGTCTTTGCCTAATCACTTCCATGCACAAGTCCCTTTCTCCAACCTCCCTCTCTCCCACTTCATCGAAATTTGTGTCATCTTAAAATAAAATGGACTTCCATTTCTAATTCAATTCAATCCGAAACCAGTTTTGATGATTTCACTTGCGATGTTCGTTTATTTTTACATTATCTTCTTCTTCTTTTTGCATTCAAACATGTATAGTCAACTCTTTGACAAAATGGAAAAGAAAACATGTATAGTGACCCCAATATGCAGACTTGGATTCACTGGAGCGTATCTATGACATGTAAAAACAAAAAACATTTATATATGACTACTTTTTTGTACTCCATAGGTGTAATATGCCAAGAAGTCACCGCAACACCAATTCAAGTTTCAAGTCCTGCTTTTATGTCTATGAACACAACACTTTATACTCTGTTTATCTGAGGTTTAGATGTAGCTGATCAAATTTTGTGCGATACAATCCATTGTCCGTGTAAAATAGACTTAACCAAAATCGAAATCATGAATTTCTAACTCAGCCAGAATTCAACAGGTTAGGTTAATTTTTATTTTCGATGTGCGACATTCTAATAATATCCGAATCATCTTCCACAAATATATATACATGTGTCAAGGCACTAATCCAAATTTAAGACTTTTTATCCCCCGCTTGCCAACATGTTTGTCGTATTATTATATATGTCTGATGCTGCAGAAATCTTGCCAATTGAAATGTTTTATTTGTTAAGTGACAAAAAAAAATCTTAACTTGTTAATTCCGTACCGAACAGCTCCAATTTGATCATAAATTTGAGAGATATTGGTTTGGTAATTAATCGGAAAAGTAGTCTTTCACTACAAGAAAATACGGTAGAACTGACGGGCATTTTCGTCGGAAATCCATCAGAAACAATATTTTCTTATGGATTTCCAACCGAAATTACATGTCAGTTCTACAAGGTCGAAATACAAAATCCGTTACAAATCCATAAGAAACTTTTTACGCATAATTTTCTGACGTATTTCTGATAGTCGTTTTATGATGGAATTTCCGATGGGTTTTTGTTACGGACTTGTGACGGTTATAATTTTATTTTTTTTAAAATTTATATTTATTGTTTTATATTAAATAATTAAATAAATATATTATAAATTCAAATATAAATAAAATTTTAATTCAAATAAAATTTAGATTCAATTAATTTTAAATTCAAATACAAATAATTCAATATACAATATTTCAATAAAAAAAAGTATTAAAAACTATCCCCAAAAACCACGAAATTCGCAAGTTCGTCTTTTATGAATCCTTTTCGGTTTGAAATATAAATTTTTCTATGCTCATCTTTGTACATGATGTCGGTTGTGTTTGAATAAGGGTAGACGATGAGTTATGTGAAATATCATGTCTACCTCTTATTCTCTTTGGAGCAAAAATTCCTTCCAAAAAATATATTATAAATAATAAGAATTAAAATTCCAAATAAAAAACATAAAATATTTATAAAATAATATTCATCAAATACCATATATTCACAAAAATTCTGGAAAATTAAAAAAATTCACAAAATGTCCAATTAATTCAACAACAATATTTAACATATCGAAATTAAAATGTCACATAATTTCCAAATTTCTAAAAAGTATATTCATAATTTTAGAAATCTTAAAAAATTTATAAACAAAACAAGTAATAAAACAAACATATACATCTAATAATAGTATATCAAAATTGAAAAATATAAAACATAACAAATAAAAGTCAAATTATCAAATCAAACCTCAAATAAATTCATATATTTCAATTCATAAATGAAACCATACAAATTCTAATTTAATCCATAAACATCATAAATTAACATTCGAAAACCTAAATCTATCATCTAATAACCTAAATCTAGATTTTTTTTTTTTGAAGAGGGTTTTAAATAAAAACTGAATATGTTCTGGTTGTTTGTTTATGGAAAAGCAGCCCCAGAGAAGGGACAAATAGTACCATCTGCTTACAACCGATTCATCAAGTATTTATTCCTTTGCTTGATATGGATAAGTTCCCTAATTAACAATTTACTTATAACAATTAAATACAAGTATTCGATGTGACAGATTATAATAAAATTTGACAGGGGGGAGATCCAACGTATAAAGGCAGGCAACCCTGATATCAGCCACACAGAGGCCTTTAGCGCTGGCACTGCTGCTAAAAAACGTACATTTTTATTATCCCCAATTCCCTAACTTTACTTTACTTTTTTTTTTTTTAATTATACGAATTTTGCTATTCTGCTTATATCCATAAACATGCTATCTACTTAATTGGTATTTTATGAATCGATTAATGTATAATCTGACCACACCTAGCTAGATATTGTAGGGAATACGGATACATTGATTCTTACATAAACCATAAAATATAAGTCTCGTCCAACATATATCAGCCTCAGGGTCTATAATCTAGGGTTTCAATAAAGTCTCCAAGCAGACATTTAGTCTATCTACTTGGGTTTTTATCCTTTTCTCTTTTGGTCAAGGGTTTAGTTTGTTGCATTCATATATTTCTAACGAATTTTGATGTTTGAACATAATGTAATCATATAGTATTATTACTTTGCTAGATACAAATATTACTTAATTATGTAAGTTAATTAGTAATAAACCTGATAAAAGCGGTAAGTAAATTAGCATATAAGTCCAAATTAACAAACCATTTATAGCAATTTTGAAAATAAAGATACACAATGCATGTGTGAAACAGTGGGCTCATTTTCCTCACATACACTTTGGTCTCATGGCTGATCATCCTTTCTCCCACCAAGAAGGCTAACTTGCGCCAGCAGGTAACTAATTACAAATTTTTAATAATCAGGTGGACATTGGTTATCAAAATTTATATAATAATTTGTTGATGAAGGAAGGAGAGGATGTGATGATGGGATTCTACGGCTCAGCTGCTAATGTTGGGGTGACCCATAACTAGCTAGGACTTTTTTTTGTAAGGTTCTTCATCTTTAAAATGTGGATAATTTCAGCTCAAACTTAAGTTAATATCGTTATAGTGATATTGGTAGTCGATGAGGAGAATTTTCTTGTTAACTAGCTAGGCTCAGCCCAAAAGTAGACTGTTGAAATGAATAAGGCTTTACGAAGCCCATTAGCTAGGCTCAGCCCAAAAGTAGTTTATATATTGGACCCATTTTGTAGAGAATATGTAATACGTGATGAGAGTTTTGGACTAAGAGCCCAGTAAATAAATATAGACGTTGACCAAAAAAAAAAAAAAAAAAAAAAAAAGAAGCAGACCAAAAGGGCCTTGATGATATATAATAATAGTTGACGGCTAAGGTAACGGTCGTTTACGCACAAATAAACCACAGTCAATCCGTGACCGTCAAAGGTATATACTATGTCATGTGGCATCAATCAATTCTATTTTTTTTTTTTTTTTCTGATAAAATCAAAATTCGTAAACCCTAATCAAATTAAAAAATCAATCGTGAGGAGGGATTGGAATTGTGGTAGAAGGAATCATGACGACCGGAGATCTGGTGAATATTCATCCAACAGAGCTTAAGTTCCCTTGTAAGTTTTTTTTTTTTTTTATATTTATTTTGTTTAAAATGAATGAAAAGGATGGATTTTGAATTTTGATAGAGTAATGTTGGTGGTGAACTGTTCAATGTTCACTGTTCAGTTGAGTTGAAGAAGCAAAGTTCGTGTTCGATGCAATTGACGATCAAGACAAGTAAAAATGTGGCATTTAAGGTAGAAGAAATTATTTACATAATTGGGGTTTGATGGTTTTGGAAACTAAACTAAAGTGAAGTGAATAGGTTAAAACAACGAATCCTCGGAAATACTGTGTCCGTCCAAACACCGGTGTTCTCTTACCCGGCGATTCCTGCAATGTCACTGGTCTCAGTTTCTTCCTTTTGTCTATTTAACATTTACTAGCTTTACAAAGCTTAGTTTTTTTTTTATTTGTTGAAAATGGTTAGTGACGATGCAAGCCCTGAGAGAGGCACCTCTTGATATGCAATGCAAAGACAAGTTCCTTGTTCAGAGTGTTATTGTCTCTGATTCCAACCAAGTAGCTGCTGAATTGTTCAACAAGGAGGACGGTCGAGTCATCGAGGATTTCAAATTGCGGGTTGTTTACATTCCTGCCAACCCTCCTTCCCCTGTCCCCGAAGGTGATGAAGAAGCCAACTCTCCTACCACTTCTCTCAACCACATTGCTTCTCAAACTCCCTCTGTTTTTGATGAAACAAGTGACAAATCTTCTGAGGTAACTTCACTATCTTGTCTTTTCTTTTCTACTTATAGTCTCTCTAGGTCATCTCAACATCATTGTGTTTTGCTCATTTAGGCATGGTCCATGATTTCCAAATTGACCGAGGAGAAGACTAGTGCTATTCAACTAAGTCAGAAGCTCCAACAGGAACTGGTATTGATTGTACTAAGTTATCTACTTTTTGATATTTTGCTAATCTATTCTTCATTAAGGAATTGTATATTCAGGAAATGCTGAGGAAAGAATCAAGCAAGAAGCAGTCGGGTGGTTATTCCTTGGTCTTGATGCTGCTGGTGGCTCTGCTCGGCTGCATCATTGGATACATCTTGAACCTGACATAAATGCCATGGGGGGGTTAGCTTCACCATCCTTATGATCAGATTTCATTAAAATTTAGGTCTTCTTTTCATTGGAAGGTGTAAATCATTAGCTGTAGCACAGGAACGTGGTGATGTGATTTTGCGGCTGTTATTGATTTAAGCACACTTTGAGTCTGTAGTAAGGTCTCAAGAGTCGTTTTTTTGATTGGAATGAAATTAGCTTTATTAAAAAAAAAAAGTAAAGAAATCCATCATACAAAGTAGAAAGATAGAGATAAATTTGATTTAGTCTGGAAGTCTTCTCTGGGCTTGATCTTTGTCTTCCGGTATCTCTCTTCCATCTGCTTGGCCATGGAATAGGCTGTCTGTGCCACCTTCTCTATGTTTGGATCGTTGTAGCTCTGCGCTACGTATATCCCGCAGAGGAAGGAGAAATAGCTTCTCATCAACCCCATATTTCCCCAAGAGGCTTAGAAACCCTTGAGCCACTCTAGTATATAAACCTAAGTATCTACTTGTTCTTCAAGGAGGTTTACAAGTTATTAGTATCTTTTTCTTTTTTTTAAAGTTAACTTTTTCTCCAAGGGTCATATCCCCAAATCTCGCCATTCATCAGATATTATATAGTTCAGATATATTATTGAGTGTCGTTACCGGACATTAACAACTGTATTTGCTGAGTGATCGGAAAAGATTTGCCCGAGATTTCAATTAAGATAAGTAGGTGAATGCGTTTAAACAGACAAAGAGATAACACAAACAATTGTGGCCACAAAGCCAGGATGATAAATGAATGCTCCCAACAGAGAAAGAAACCAAATTGAAGGCCTCTCTCTTCTTCTTCATCGGTAATTCCATAGCCTTCAAATTAAACTAACGGATATCTCGAAAGCTATGCAATGGCTTCTCATCTTGCTGCTCAACATTACATTCTTCTTCAGTCACGTTACACCTGTCAAGCCATGCCCTCCCCCACCCACCACCGTCAAGCCATGCCCTCCCCCTCCAACAAAACAAGCCACCATCGTGTCCCAGAGACACCCTCAGATTTGGAGTGTGTGGGAGCTGGTTAGGTCTGGTTCATGAGGTTATTGGTACACCACCGAGCAAGGAGTATTGCTCTCTAGTCAAAGGTTTGGCCGACCTCCAAGCTGCCGTTTGTCTCTGCACCGCCCTTAAAACCAGCCTTCTTGGAGTCACTCCTGTCAAAATTCCCATTGCCCTCACTTTGCTCCTTAATTCTTGCGGCAAGAATGTTCGTCAGGGATTTGTCTGCTAATTTATCTTAAACCAATTATTATTATGTCCAGACTCAGAGAGATGGTTTCTTGTATAATTGGCTTTGAATATTTCTGGATTTAAGATTCGCATGCACGTAAGTGTTTTTTTGTTTTGTTTTGGTAGTTTCAATATTAGTAATAAATTTTCGTCAGACAAGCAAATTATTTTCTTGTAAACATTTGATTGATAATCGAATCGATCGAATACAAGAATGTGAGTTTTTTTCTAATTAGTTTCCCTCTGCTTTTATAAGAGTTATATGCTCTAGGCCTGAACAAATTATCCGAGATCCGATCCAAAAAAGAGAATATCCGAGGTGACCAGATCCGGATTCGGATATTTTATTTTGAAACCCCGGATATCCGGATCCCTTTTTATGTATAATTTTTATTTAAAATATATGTATAATACTTAAATATATATTATTTAATATATAGAAAATTACTTAAAATATAATAAAAATAAATTTTACATGAATATTTTAGATATTTTTAAAACTGTACAAAGTAAAAATGTTTTAAAATATTTTTTAAAATTATTTTAAAATTATTTTAATGTTATTTATTTTTTATTTATTTTTAATAATTTTATATTATTATTTTAAGAATTTACTTATTTCTCACGAATCCGAATATCCGCGGATGTTGAAAGATCCGGATCGGATCCATAATTTTTCGGATCCAATAGATCCGGATTCGGATACCCTGAAAATCCCAGATATCCTGTCTGTGCTACCCCTAATATTCTCCCAACCAGCCCTCTAATTCTATTTGTTTCTTACTCATAAACTTTTTAAAACAGATACAGAGATTTCTATTTAACTGTCTCAATGATATTTTAGATCTCTTGGATTATTTATTTTATTACAACACCATACACACATTATGCTACTTTCTACACACTTTTAGATCTCTACTTTAAATATTCATTCTACACATCATTACCCTAAGGTTATAACCAAGTTTACAAATAAGGTTAACCAACAACTCTTAACTGTAGTCTAATTTAACTAAAGTTGCAAGCAAATTCTAACAACCTTAGCTAAACTAACAGCACAAACACATATTTGGACTCATCTCTACTAATGACCCATAACTAACTAATACCAAAACACAATCCTTAAGTGGACTTAATTTCAGTCCTGATTTGTGAAAAAAATTAAGGCTAATAATTTTTCCATTTTGATGAACAGAACTAGTTTCTTATTTCTGTAGTATAATTTGATAAAAGAAATAAAAATAAATCATTTGGAACACTACTTTACTTAAAATTATGTAACTAAACAATTTACCATCTTATAGTACACATAATAATTAATGACACATACTCCCTCCATTTATAAATAAGTGTCGTTTTACGACTAATTTTTTATTTTTAATTAAATATCATTTTATATATTTAATGCAATTTTGACAGAATTTATTGTTTTGTTCCTATTAATTAAATATATTGACTAATAGAAATTTTATATAATTTATTAATAAAATATAAATAATAAATTAATTAGTTTTAATATGTTTGAAAAAACTTAATCACATTTATTTATAAACATAGTGAATATTGGTTAAAATACTATATTTCCAGGGAAAATAACAATGCAGAAGACTATTTTGCTCTCCTTTTTCTCCTGTGTTTAACCATAAAAATATTATGAAAAAAATCACCAATAAAAGAGTAGCATGTAGAGACTTGAAATGCAAGATTAATTTCAAAAAATTTCTAATTTGTAGTGAACATTATATGAATTTTATTTTTCAAATTATTTCAGTTTTTAGATTCCAAAATATAATTCTGAGGTTGAGTAATAACACTTTTTCTGGGAAACTGAGGTTAAAATAATAATAAAATAAATAAAATAAAATAAGATAAACAAAAAAATATATTTCATCTTGAAATTTATTTGATCATTGTCAATGTCCAAATGCCAAAATGGATATAAATACCATTTCTTTTTAAGATCCTTGGAAAATGATGATTTTCAGGTAGATGGCCATAAAGATCTCATAAATTTAGATATGTATATTATGCAGATCATAAAATATTACTTGAATCAATTTTTTAATCTAAGGTAATCAAAACATCAATATATGACAAAAATATATATTTATATAATTCAACTGGTAATATTATGGAAGTACATTTAAGAAAATAACAATTTAAACAATTTAAATCTATACTATTACATCATTGCCATTGGTATTTAGAACAAAACATAATTTTATTAAGCTGAAGAATGTATAAACTATTAAAATTACTATCTTTTCAATAAAGAAAAATTACTATCTATATGACCAAATAAATTAAATTTTTGTTTTTGATATTTGCTTAAGAGAAAAAATATAAATATATTAACTAAAGATAACCAAAAAGCTCCCAAAGAAAATCAACAAAAAACAATTTATTTCCCGTGTTTATAAAATTCTCATATATATAAATGTCCATGTATGTAAATCTTGAAAAAATCATGTAGTATAAGATTTTTCATATAATTGTTGCTTGATATTTGCTTACTTTGTATGAAAGAATTATATGTAATTAGTAGCAACCAATACAAATGCTGAACTAAAGATTTTAGTTTATAGTACCTCCTAAGCAGAAACTTTGGTAAGGGTTTAATTGGTTTAAACGCAGTAATTGCAATTGTGAATGCGAGAATTTGCGTAAATGGGTAATTATGCTTTATAATATTATTAAGTGATTTGAACGATTGATTTAATGGTTTAAAATTTGCGTTTATAGAAAATTCATGACTTGTTAACCAGCGGTACAATAGTAGTTAAACAAAAAATTAATAAAATAAAATATAATTATAAAATATTAAATATCTATCATGAATAATAAAGAAAAACATAATAAGCATTAAATAATTATTCAAAACAATTCAAGTGTATAATAAAATATTAATTATTTCATGCATTGAATTCATAATCAAAAATTAGGTTAGATAATGATTAGGTTAAGATCCTAAGTTTGCATAGACTTACGTTATTTAAAACTAAAAAATGATTTTTAAAAAAAATTGAGTCGCTACTGTACGGATACGTAAACGCTTGCAGAAGAAAGATTTGAAATTTAGCACTCTTAAAACAGTACGAAATAGTATAAAATGGCTCCAATAATTTTTGCAAAATAGTACAAACCGCAACCGTTCGCAAACAGTTTGCGGATGTTAGCGAGAAAAACAATAAAACCCTATGATATGCTTGTAAAACTGTAAAGAATATTTTCTCATTTATAATTATAGAAAATTTACTTATAAATATATTTGTTTTAATTTTTAAAATTTACTAAAAGAGTTGTCATGATAAATTAGAAACCAGATTAGATTAAATGATGAATGATTAAAGAAATAAGGAATAATTTGGGAGGAGAAATACCCTTACCAGTACCAACTTTATATGGTAGTAAACTAGTAATGTCCACTACTTCCCGCCAATCTTGGTTGGTTTATGTAAATATAATTATTATTACTTTGGGTCTAATGATATAGAGTAGATCTTCTATCTTCTCTTTTTCCTATCAGTCTCATGTGATCTCTTAATAATGATTGATCAATATTTGTCTAATCTAATCATTATCCTGAAATCTTATACAAAATGAACGACGCAATCATTTATATAGTTACATGCATACAAACTCTTACACGTCATCCTTTATACAAATTATTGTTCGACAGGATTAATATATTTAGCTACTTTTTTTGTTTTTTCCTCTGATGATGGCAAATCATGCTTATTTTCATACAAACCCGAATTTAGGAGAAACAATAAGTTTTTTTTGTTAATAAAGAAGAATCAATAAGTTGAAAGCTATTTCATTTTATAAAGCGATTAAGGGTTGTATAAATGTATATTTCTCATAACTATCCAATAGAGTGGGTTGGGTGTTTGCTTGTTGTAAATTGGGTGCCTTGAGACGAGAGAAAAGAACTTGTTTTCATCACTTACTTCACCCTCACGAAGCAAACACACGAATATATATATATATATATCTAATATCTATAATCTTGAAAGAATGAGGGTATAATACGTATTCTTGCGTCCGTCGCCGATTCAGATTTTCCTCCACATTTTGATATCACAAATCGTGAATTTAAAAGGGAATAAGTAAATATATATAGATATATATATATAATCACGAGATCATTTCAAGATTTATGATAATCATATAAAAGAGAAAAGTGTGAGAAGTAGTTGTTAATTAGCAAATCACATGGTAACATGAATATAGTCATATAGCTAAAGAGTTATCTCTCAAAAGTGAACATTTTAATTTCTTATCAATTAAATAAAGCAACTTAATTATCATCAAACATTTGAGGTATTTAAGAAATATTATGGTATGAGACTAAAATTATACATACAATAAACTAAATTCTGTACTTGGTTTTTTCTTGCATAATTCGCGTATCAATTAAATGGATTTATAATCAGGTACCGTATAGTATATACTATATAGTTTATACTAATGAAAGGTTTGCATAAGATAGAAAAATGTACGTAGTAGGGTTTAGTTAGTAGCAAATCTCATGTCTCTTTATATAAATAGAGGTTGAACGTACTATTGGTTTGGTTCATCGTTTGGGAGAGCTTGCTCTCTCGAAAACAGATTACGTATCCCACTCTGGTTTAACCCCACGAAGACTAGCTAGGGACTCCAATTTTGTCATTTTATAGTAAATAAACAAGGAAGGTTTTGTGTTTACAGAATAATAACTGTCGTTACTCACTTACTCATTACAAAATGGTCCATTTTTATCTTGAAAATTAAATCACCTACCTCTTTTTCTCTTTGGTTGTTTCTGATTGCATTTTTCATTTATTATTTTAGGGTTTTCTATTGGTGGATATAAATGGTGATTGGTGACTTGCTACATTTACCCATTGTCTGGCTCAATAAAGGACTACACACCCATTTATCAATCTCTCGTGCATTTAACTTGTCACAAAAGAAACATCATTCACAGATTTTCAATCGCTTTTTCTTTAAAAAAATGAACCAATTCAAAAAAAAAAATATACACGTAATTAATATATATATAAGTTTTTTATATTCCACGTAAATATATAATTCCTTGTAACTAATACAAGCCTGTTTTATAGAAGAACAAAATAAAACATGTATTGTAATGTAATTCTAAGATATGCATAATACATTCACCATTTGGTTTAAATTTATGAATCTAGCTAAAATAATTGCCCGTCACAAAGAAAACAAATTAATGTAAGTGTTGGGATGTGTGGTTTAGCTTAGCTTCTATAATGGATTGGCTGATTTGTTTGGTTCATTTGATAAAATCATCCAAAAGCTTGTCCAAACCCTAAAACACCCAATTGAGGACAGATATCACACAAAAGGAAATAACGACAGCACCTTTGAGATAAAACAAGACTAAATAAATAAAACAATATATATATATCCAAAAAAGTTTGTAAGCCACAAAGTTTTAATCGTAAAAACACATTATAAGAGAACCAAGACATCCCCGACGCATGACATTTAAATAAAGAAACTGTATTTCCAATCCATCGTGGCGGCTGGCAACATTTGCCAAAATGAAACAAAAAAATATCCTGGTGGTTCTGATCGATCGTCACGTTGCTTTATCTAGGAACATTATCTTAGCCGTTCAATGACCATTTTCGAAAACCTGTCCGGTTCAGAACTTCAGATAATGTTAGGAGTCCAATGACTCAAATACCCTTTTTTGCAGTACATGATTATAACCCGGCGATCAAGATTAAACTCGATTACCTCTTTTTTTTTTTTTTGATAAAGAAATTACATATATTGCTTAATACAAAACAATGTTTACGTGACGTCCCAATTTGCACAATCAACTACATTAGTGTTATTTGTAGGATGAAATCTCGCTATAGCAAAAAAAAAAAGAAAAAAAAAAAGAGTAGTCGAATTCGTTGTTTCCAAATTTACCCAAACATTTGTAAATTGAAATATAGAGAGTATATTTGAATGATCAAATCAGTGGAAAGAGTTTGCGAGACACGCGCGTGGGTAAGAAAGTGGAGGTGGAATGGAAGATTACTTAAAAAGCAAAGAGATTAAAGATTGTGAAAGAGAAGTTGATAAAATTGTTAAATAGTATGCGAAAGCAAAACAAGAAACGGAAAGGAGACAAAGAAAGGAGGAAGCACACTTTAAACTTCTCGCACGCATCCATCCATATACCTCTAACTTCTAAACAAGAAGAAGACGAAGACAAATTAAAGAAGAGATATATAGTTTTCATAGATATTTGATTGAGCAAGTCTGCAATGCCCCTACCCTTTCAAGACTTTCAAGGGAAGGGGATTTCTTATTTATCTTCTTTCTCTCAACCACCACCGTCGCCGCCGCTTTTGAGCCGCCGCAAAGTGAGAGGCGGAGAAGAAGAGCCCAACTCTGTTCTTGACGCCTTGAGAAGCCCAACCTCCTCCTCCACGGTGTCTTCCTCTCACGGCGGTAAAAGCGCCGTCGGAGGCGGCGGCGACTTCACTACCGATGAGCATTGCGGACAGATGGGGTTGGGGGATTGGGAGCCAGTGCCCCATGACCATGAACACAGCATTCTCAGACTCATTATGGGAGATTCCACAGATCCCTCTCTCGAGCTCAACACCATTCTCCAATCATCTTCTTCCTTTCACCATTCCGATTACTCATCCCTCGGTTTCGGAGTCGTTGATGCCGGTTTCGGTTTAGACCCGCCGCACGATGTTCCTCCACTTCTCATCAACCAAAGCCAAACTCACTTCACGCAGAATTCGGCCACCATCTTCTACGGACCTCCACCGGCAAAACGGCTCAACCCTGGCCCCATGGGGATAATGGAGCAGCTGGTTAAGGCAGCGGAGGTGATAGAGAGCGGCGGTGACACGTGTCTAGCTCAGGGGATATTGGCGCGGCTCAATCAACAGCTCTCTTCTCCCGTCGGAAAGCCACTGGAAAGAGCAGCTTTTTACTTCAAAGAAGCTCTCAACAATCTCATCCACAACGTCTTCCAAACCCTAAACCCTTACTCCCTCATCTTCAAGATCGCCGCTTACAAATCCTTCTCAGAGATCTCTCCCGTTCTCCAGTTCGCTAATTTCACCTCCAACCAAGCCCTCCTCGAGTCCTTCCATGGTTTCCGTCGCCTCCACATTGTCGACTTTGACATCGGCTACGGTGGCCAATGGGCCTCTCTCATGCAGGAGCTCGTTCTCCTCGACAACTCAGCTCCTCTCACCCTCAAAATCACCGTCTTCGCTTCTCCGGCAAATCACGACCAGCTTGAACTCGGCTTCACTCAGAACAATCTCATGCACTTCGCCTCCGAGATCAACATCTCCCTCGACATTCAAATTCTCAGCTTGGACCTCCTTAGCTCCATCTCGTGGCCTAACTCATCGGAGAAAGAAGCCGTCGCTGTAAATATCACCGCCGCGTCCTTCTCCCACCTCCCGTTGGTCCTCCCTTTCGTGAAGCATCTCTCTCCGATGATCATCGTCTGCTCCGATAGAGGATGCGAGAGGACGGATCTGTCCTTCGCCCAACAGCTAGCCCACTCGCTGCATTCACACACAGCTCTCCTCGAATCCCTCGACGCCGTCAACGCCAACCTCGACTCAATGCAGAAGATTGAGAGGTTTCTGATACAACCGGAGATAGAGAAGCTGGTGATGGATTGTAGCCGTCAGATCGAGAGGCCTATGATGACGTGGCAATCTATGTTCCTGCAGATGGGGTTCTCGCCGGTGACGCATAGTAACTTTACGGAGTCTCAGGCGGAGTGTTTGGTTCAACGGACGCCGGTGAAAGGCTTTCACATCGAGAAGAAACATAACTGTCTTCTTCTCTGTTGGCAAAGGACAGAACTCGTCGGAGTTTCCGCCTGGAGATGTCGCTCCTGACTCTGCCGGAGATTCAATTATTATAAATTTCTTTATTTAAATTTTTATCTAATGTCATTTTTAGTTTCTGATTTTACTTTCGCTCAGTCGATGGATTTTTTTTTTTTTTTTTAATTTAAGTTCACAAACAAAATATATGAATTTTGTGAGCAATTAATTCCCTGATTATTAAACAATTAACAAATCCGATCTCATTGTGGGGATTACTTTTGGTCGACTACCATTATAGATTAATGCTTCTTGGTTAGCTCAGTTTTTTTCTTTAAAATAAAAATGAATGGGTGATGATTTTGATGCGAGGCAGAAAGCTACTGATGATTATTGTGATTATATGATTATATAATGCTTAGAGTTTGTTGTGGTTTGTGTCTTTACTAGTGTCTATTTTTATTAACATATGTCTCCATGATCTCACATGGGTCTTGTAATATTTTTTGCTCCACAATTCATTTTTCGCCGTTTATAACTTTTTTTATCCGACGAAACAAAGGTTTGCTTTTTTTTCTTTTCAAATGGTCCATACGCATTACACAATGCGGCCATCGCTTTACACCTTAATTGTTTTTCTGTAATGAAATACCAAAACAAACGAAATATACAACTCATTTGTTTTGTAGTTAAAAATAAATAATCAAATACCTAAACAAAACATAAAAATGTTTCCGTTTTAGAAAATTATCACGAGTTTATTAAATGGAGAAAGACGATGATTATAAATTTTTAGTGAACAAAGACAATAAGCTATAAGTTATTGTGTCTTGTGCTATAAACGTTGGTTGGAGACAGTTGATTGAATGAATAGCTGACAGATAAGCCTTGTTCACGAGCAGAAGAACGGTCGTGATCCGTCAATCTACACGTGTACGGCAGAAATACATGTGTCGTTTCCCTGTGAGAGATGATTAACGAAATCAACGGTCACTTTTTGTCCATAACATGCCAGCGTGGAAGAACAAAACGAGGCCCATGGCCACGCGCTCGGCTCCACTAAGACGTCATCGTCACATTTCGTAGATTATATCCTAACATTTGATGAATTTGGGTAGTAAATAGAAACGTTGACTGAATATATATGAATTAGGGAAATGTAATTACCAAATTGTGATCATGGATGTATTTATTCACTACATATCGAATCTCATAATAACTACTTAACACTCCGTAGATCATTCAATATTCTAGTTTGCCATTAGGAAATCATTGTTATCTTATACTAATAATACTTATATCCTCTAGTTCCGTTATATTAGATGTTTTATTTTGTTCCATAATATAAGATGTTTTACACATTTATACAAATTTTAAATATATTTTATAATTTACCATATTTTATGATTGGCTGAATTATCTTTTGGATCAGAATAAGTACTTTAGAGATACTATTATTTGTAAAGCTACTAAACATTAGCATTTTATTTTAGAGTTTTATAGTTAAAACAACCATCTCTTTTGAAAAAAAAAAATTCAACCCAAAATTGAATTTTTAGTTGAAATTACTAATTTAATTAATTTAATACTATGAACAAAATTATTTTCATATGTATTTAGAATTTTAATTGTATATTTTAAAAATATTTATAATGAATGTTATTTTTATGAACTAAAAATTTAGAAATAATCTAAAAATTTGAAAATATTTATAATGTCAAGTTTATGAAACTTAAAATGTTATATTATATCAAAGTTATAAATTTACTGAAGATTTATAAATTAAAATAAGTCAAAAATACTATTAAAACTCTAAAACTAATATCCGATTAATTACCGTTTACTTTCCGATTAATTCTCTAGGCGCTAGATCTACTTCGCTATCTAACTTGCGCCTAACAAAATTTAAAACATGGCAATCATCAAATAGAAGTATTCAAGAATTAAGAAAATTAATACTTTGTGTGATCCCTAGAAATACGCATACACACAAATATATATACATATAATTACTATTTTGTGTATAATTATTTAGATGGCACATCATGCATCGAAGCATCTTCTTGATATAGAAGGACAATACAGATTAAAAAGCTATCAACCTTTCTCTTCCTTTTCTGTTTATTTGTTCTTTTAGAATGAGTGTGATATATTATTTAAAATTGCTAACAATTGGCTATTCATTGCTTATAAAAGGTAAAATGATGATAAATACACAGCCTTCTTGATCACGATCATCTTTGTTGTGATACCGCATCTATACATTTATAACGTTTTTGAAAATAGCAAGTGTAAAAAGCTAATGCCTAGCGCTATCATGGGGAGCCATAAGATAATGGGACATATCATGCACCTTTTTCGGGTTGTACAATAAACATCATTATTTTATAAATCTAACATGCACAGTTGTTTTGACGATGTGTTTTAGAAAAACTAGCTGCATCGAATCAATTTTCTATGTAGAGCTTCCGAAAGCCAAAAAAATTGATAAGCTTTCCGCCCTACAAGGTATTGATTTAGTATCCACTATATATCCAGATATTAGTTAAGATAATACCTATAAATACTACAAAAATATTGAGTATTCTTACCAATATAAGATAGTATTTAGCATAGTTATGTTATGTTTGACTTAACCCTGCATATCCATTGTACATAGTGCTGATGACCCTGCAGAATCCAAGCTCGATTGAGGTAAAAACTATATATAAATATCATATTAAACACTTAATATGAGGAATCAAATTAAATCCAATCCTACTCAAAAGGTAAGGTTATAATTTATAATCTCGAGCTAAAAATGAATAAAGGAACTTATAAACCTAAATATAACAAGAATCACATATTATCTCTAGCAATTTCCTTTTTATCTTAAACACTTCCAAGTTCTCGCTAATTTGAGTATCATGGATTCCTCAGAAAACACCACATGGGTGTAATTATAACCTTCTTGATCATGATCATCTTTGTTGTGATACATTATCCTCGAACGATCATTTTTGGACAATGTTGAGATGTTAATACATGATGATGAAACCCAAAGTTCTACACAAAACAATTACCAAAGTTCTAGGGATAGTGAGATATATAGAAAATATTTTGTTAATATATATACTTTTTTTGTTCAAGTGCTAAGATATGTATAAACATTCATATTTTATACATAACGAAAGTGATTATTTTCTCCATATTCATTGACGTTTTAGTTTTATATAAACATGTTATTTATTTAATTAAATAGAGTTGTTAAATAGAAATTATTAATTTTCATGTTAAATAAATACAAACCAGTAAATAAAATGATAAATCCCAAAATGACAATTTTACTATTAAAAATGTGTTTTAATATATGTAAAGTTTGGAAACATTTAATTTGACAAAAGGAGTATCAAAATAATAATAATAATGTGAAAAGTGAGTGGTTTACTAACAAAAGGTTGTAATACGTATTCTGATAAAAAGTTGTATAAATAATGTGGGGGGAGGGAAGCGAGGGTCTCTGAAATTGATGGGTGTGAATTTGTGTGTGCGTAACAAAAGTTAATTATGTATTTTTATTGCAAAACTCTTTTCTTACTCGTGTTTATATATGTATTAAATAAATAATTTAATGAGACAAGCTTTCGATTCAAATTTTACTCCCTTTCAATCTCTATCTCACCTTTTGTAGATGCCAAGCTTGCCCACCATATCTTCTCCTCAACCTCTCACTCACTTTACAAGTTGTAAATTTAGTTTATTGTTTTAGTTAGTCTATTTATTTTAATAAACACACTCTGCTCAAATTCAAGATTCAACGTATTATCGTAGTAATTGAATCATTTATTAATTTAGGATCATATACAGAAGAAGATCAAATATGTTAGTCTGTAGATACGATACGTATATACTTTATTTACTACTAGTTATGATATAATTCCATATGAAACCATTTATAAATGAAAATATATGTGTCTACACGAAGTCATCTCCTTGAAAACCAGTTCCATGTTTTTTGATTCTTATCTTTAATCTTTCGCGTTTCTCTTTTTGCTTTTTCTCTAGCTTTATCCATTTACAAGTCAAGTCAGCTTAGAAACTAAGCGGCATTTCCATCCCCACAAGAAAAAAATAAAAAAAAATCATATGGGTAGTTTTTATCAAATAATATTGACGACAAAATAAGAAAACTAAAATAAAGATAATAAAGGAAAAAGAGAAAGTTGGTGTAGGCCATTATCTCCCAATCACACGTTTCACATCATTTGCATTGCGCTCTTTCTCTTTCGCTCTCTCCTTCATATGATACTATGAAAGGTGCTTTCTTCTTTTGTATGGATCGTATTAGAGTTAGAGTCGCCAAATTCTCGGTTAGATGATGTATAGTTATTTGGTATTTTGTTTCAAATGGCCTGAAAAATATTGATATTTTCATATTTTGTAATGCCATGATTCTTATGTTACATATGTTTATACATAATATATTATAAATTAACATGTCTATTTGCTAGCTTGTGACCACCCTCAAATACGTGACAACTTGACCATCAGATTAATAACACACATATAGACGTTGATGTAGTATGTATGGGTACATGTGTGTAGACTGTATGTAGAGTTGAGGTTCAAAACACATTCAAATTCAAGGAATCAGCTTAAAATGTTAGAATTTAATAATTGAGCTGTAGTTTTGTTTTATCTTTTTTTTTTTTTTTTTTTTGGTCAATCATATGTTGTTACTGTCATGCTGTAACAGCATGTGCTAAAGCGAAAGCAAAATCTGTATCTTAACTGGGTCTTGGGTTTTCATAATTTTCAATGAGAGCCCATGTACTTGGGCTTAAATCTGAAACTGGGCCATTGGTAAAGCCCAACTGATAAGGAATCGACCATCGAGAGACTTGAGCCGGCAAAATGAAGCAACAGTAAATAATGAATCGAGTCCCTAAATTGAATGGAGAGTAGTGGAGGAGAAGGCAGTGGAGGAGAGAGTTGGAGGTCGAGATCCGGCGATGAATCGGAAGGAAAGGGAAAGATATCGGAATATGAGAAGCAGAGGCTTTCAAGGATCGCTGAGAACAAAGCGAGATTAGAAGCTCTAGGCATCTCTAAAGCCGCCAAGGCTCTTCTGGGTCCATCTTTAAATTCTATAAAACGTAGAGGAAAACGAAATTCCGGTGAAGAAGACGATGATTATAGACCGGGAGAGGCCGATGGTGATGAGGATGATGATGAAGAAGAAGAAGAAATCGACGATGACGAAGATATTCTTGGGAATACAACTTGTAGAAGAAAGGTAAATTTGTTCTTAAATCCTGTTTTGACGTCTCCAATGGTTTATACTTAGGCTAATCGAACAATGCTGCGTTCTTCCTTCATTGTTTACTAATTTTGTCTATAATGTTAATTTCTTGTTATATCAATTAAAGAAGAAGAAGAAGAAGAAGAAGAAGAAGAAGAAGAAGAAGAAGAAGAAGAAGAAGAAGAAGAAGAAGAAGAAGAAGAAGAAGAGCTTGGCATCCAAGAGAAAAGTCTTATCTAACAAGTATTTGAATACATCAGATGACGATGATGACTTAGACAAGGTATTAGCATTGTAATGCTGCAATTGGAAATTGGCAATTGGGTAGCTTCAAAATTGTTGACATTGGACATTTGCTGTTTTTGTTCTTGCTGCAGGCTATAGCGCTTTCTCTTCAGGACTCTTTTTCTGGATGCTCTCGTAATACCCCTGCCAAGAAAGTTAGAAACGATCAAGAGGCAGCAAGTTGCAAGAAAAAAAGACCGGTTTGTTTTTACTTTAGACCTAATAGTCTACTAGCAGCCTGCTTGTTTAACCTTACTGTGCATTGCTTTTGTCTCATACATAGGAATTGATGAGCAAGACGCAGATGACTCAGGACGAATTGCTCATATACTTCTATCAGTTTGATGGTACATAATATATCTGCCATTGCTGTCTTTTGAGTTTGAACTGTTTCTAAACCCCATTGAACTTATTGGATTATCATTATTTGTTTTTGAAAATGCAGAAGCGGGAAAAGGGTTCATTACTCTGAGAGATGTGGCCAAAATTGCAACGGTGCATGATTTCACATGGACACAAGAGGAATTACAAGACATGATTCGTTGCTTTGACATGGATAAGGACGGAAAGGTACGTGGGTGCTTATTTGAAAGAGTTATTTACGTTCATTAGAACCACTTATGCGTAACTTCTTTAATCTTGGCTTTCAACTAAGCTTGGACGAGTTCAGGAAGATTGTTACACGATGTCGCATGTTGAAGCAATCTTGATGGGTACTATGTAATTTAGGATGTGCTTTTGGGTGACTACACTTGTTGAATGATATGAATTCGACAATTCTGGATATGTATTGGCATCCTTGAACCTTTGCACCTTTAGTTTAAGAGTGTCATCGGCTGCTCTTTTGTATGGGTTTAGCCATTTTATGTACCTGTAGTGACATGTAGAGCTAAACAAATCCCTTTGATTTCCTTTCTATTCGTCAGGATAGTCGAAGCCAATCTGTATTGGAAGGCATGCTTTTGGTGATCAGTATAGAGCTACTGATATCATTGTTCATGAACCAGGAAAAGTGAAACATGTAAATCTCCTTATCCCATTATTTGATATTGTAACTGAAAGCATCAAAGGTGAAGTAACTCGATTAATAACTTACACAAATTATCTTTTGCGGGTGCTTGTTACACAAAAAAAAAAAAAATTGTGACCTTCAAAAATCTAAAACACAATAATGTTTATAATATAACTCAATAACATAACTGTTTTTTTTTTTTTTTTTTTTTTTTGGCAACAACAGAATAACATAATTAAAATCTAAATAAACAATGAAAAATGCACAAATCCATCAAGTCCAAATACAACCCTACTCAAATATAAATAAACGTCCAATAAAAACATTCTAAATGCAACTTAAATAATAACTTTCTTTCCTCTTCTCCTCTCTTCTCACGCTTTCGGTTGCTCTTCTTTTTCCTTTTCTTCCATAATATAGTAAAACTTTTTGGAAATTAAAATCTTACCATTTATGGTATAAGTAAACTCCTTTTTGTTCAGGTAGATAATTGCTTCATCTTCAGCTTATGTAGATACGTTCTTTAACTTGTATGATGAAACAGCTTCACCTTCACCATTGTCAACTTCGTTGCTTATAAAATCCCAGCAACCTTCAAATATATGGATAAGTGCATGATGTAAGAGATCATTCCAACGCTAATACTTCATGTATCTAGCGCTTGGATATGGTAGGTAAAAATTACCTTTGATTGTCTCTATTATAGTTTCAAAGAGAGATATCATTGGAATATGCTGAAGTAAATTGAGAATTCTTCCCATCTCCACTCTTGAACTCATCGTGGGTGAGTTTTTTTGTAACTCTTGATGCTCAAAGCAGTCTTCTTTGATGTTCTCTCTTTGAAATAGATTTTCTTAACTTTTGATATTTGTTTTTCACTACGTAAACCAGAAAAACTTCTACTCTTAAATCCATAACTCAGAGTTGATGAAAACATCTTTGAAAGGAAGAGAAGAAAGAGAAAGCCTGAAATGTTGAGAGAGCTTGAAGGTTCAAGCGGCATTTAAAGAGAAACTCAGAGAAAGCTTGAAAGAGAGCTTGAAGGTTCAAGGGGATTTAAAGAGAAAGTCATATCTCTTAGTTATCAGCATTTCTTTAGTTTGTGATTGTGTCTCCCATTCAAAAGCAAAACAAATGTTTCAAGGCAACTGTGCTCTTAGTTTGTCATTCTGTTTGGCAATGAAGCCGCATACTCTGTTGGGTAAGTTTTGTTTTTGTGTGGTAATTAAATGTTAAACTCTGATTTCAATTTATTTTGGAGAGACTATTGTACTTTGTAGTGTTAAAAACTTTTTTTTCTTTAACTAAAATTGGCTAGAAACTAAACAACAACATCTTTAAACCGATAAGTACTAATGAAAATTGGCTAAAAGTTCTACGAATCATGTGACTCCGACGCAATAATGGTCGATGATAATTCATAGAAGTAGAAGATTGGTTAAAGATTCAATACAAAGATTGGAACAAATCTCGGTTTCCCTTTATTATTAACACTTCAAAGTACAAGTGTCTCTCCAAAATAAATTAAAATCAGAGTGGAACATTTAATTAGCACACAAAGACAAAACTTACCCAACAGAGTAGACGGCTTCATTGCCAAACATAATGATAAACTGAGAGCACAGTTGCCTTGAAACATTTGTTTTGCCTTTGAATGGGAGACACAATCACAAACTAAAGAAATGTTGTTAACTAGGAGATCTGACTTTCTCTTTAAATCCCGCTTGAACCTTCAAGCTTTCTCTGAGTTTCTCTTTAAATGCCGCTTGAACCTTCAAACTCTCTCAACATTTCAGGCTTTCTCTTTCTTATCTTCCTTTCAAAAATGTCTTCATCAACTCTGAGTTCTGGATTTAAAGGTAGAAGTTTTTCTGGGTTACGTAATGAAAAACAAATATCAAAAGTTCAGAGGATGCTTATGCATTTCAATTAAAGCGTTAGGAATGAATGAAAATGGCGTTTTGTGCTTTGTATCTTTTCTGAGTCCAATTGCAAACCAGACTGATGTTCCTCTCTCTGGCCAAACATGGAAGCAGCTACTTTAGCTAAGGGATGATGCGAATTGCAGTGGAAGTGACGTAAGAAATTGCTCCTTCTGGCATGATTTGTGGGCTCCCTAGGAAGTAACAGCCCTCGGGAACTTGGGATTAACAAAAACAGTGAGATTTATGTGTTTTCACTTTGGTTCATAGTTTCTTAACTCATTTTCTGTGCAAGACTACTTTGTTACTTGGCTACAAAGTAGCCTTGCACACAAAGTGAGTTAAGAAATTATTCATTTCGTGCTGCCCGGCACCGGATAAAAAAAAAGTTTACATTAAAATAGGATTGGGCAAAATATTCATTAGATTCGATTCGATTCGGTATTCGCTTCGATTCAAATAGAAAAATCTGAATATTCGTAAATTTTCGAAGCAAAACAAATATTGAAATATAGTATTCGTAAAAACGAAACAAATAATAAATATCATTTTCAAAAATACTGAATATTCGTTTCGATTCGGATATATATAATATAATTATAAATATACATATAATTATAAATATATATATATATATATATTATATTTTTAATTAGTTTTATGTAGATAATATTATTAAAATATTTTAATTACTTGTATTAGTATCTTATTTTATTTTTATTTCGTTATATTGTGTTTGTAGATTTATGATTGCGAGAATAACAAAAATTATTTTTATCTATTATGTTGTTACTATATTTATTTATGTACATAAATTATTTTCTACCATATGATATAACTATCATATTTAATTTTTAAAAATTAACTTGAATATTTTTTAAAAATATATATTATTTTCTTATTATTTTTAACGAATCGAACCGAATCGAATAATTCGCAAATACTTTAGAAAATTTCGAATCGAAACGAATCTCTAAATTAAATATTCGACTGAACCGAAGCGAATCACGAATAATGCAATAAACTACTTGTCCTCTAAGGACCAGCAATAAACTACTTGTCGTCTAAGGACCAGCAATAAACGTCACCCAGTCCCCGACGATTGAGTTTTTTTTCTTTTTCCAGTCAAGGGAAATCGGGAGAGAGATCCAAATGGCAGAATTTGTTGAGGCTGATAATGCAGAGGCAATAATCGCGAGGATCGAAACCAAATCGGGCAAGATTGAAAGCTTACTGAAACAGTAATATACCTTTGGAGTTAACCCTAAAGTTTTCATTTTTTTTTACTTTCTTTCTCAATCTCAGATGACCTTTGCTGTTGTTTGTGCAGGTACAAACATGTCGAAGCTTTGAAAACGGCTCTTGAAGGATCGCCTCCGAAAACTCGAGATGAACGCTGCAAGGTCTCTGTTTTCTCTACCTCACTAATCTCTCTCTCTGCTTTATCAAAGTGGTTTATGTATAAATAAATGGTTGGGTGAAATTGCTTGCAGTCGGCTAATTGGATAGTTGTGCACAGAGCTATAATGGCCATAAAGGATATAGACGGATTGCTGAATGCTCTTGATGCCGAGTATTACGACATCCTCATGAAGTAAGTTCCTTTAACATGTAGACGAGTAAAGCAAATGGGTTTTGTATGTTTCTCCTTGCCACAAGGGCTAGTAGGATCTAACTTACTTTTGCTTCTGAATGATGTGGAAACAGGTACTTGTACAGAGGCCTTTCTACTGGAGACCGACCCACATGCGATCAGTGCTTGAAGATTCACGAGAAACTCACAGAGAGAGCTGGTCTGGGTTGCATTCTCCGTTGTCTTACTGATACTGTAAACACCGTTTGATCCATACATGTAACATTTATGTTTTTCCTTTTCAAAAACATAAAGACCATTTATTTATCGGTTTCAGTTGTTGTTTAGACAATTAAGCAAATCCAGTACAACATATGCCTGATCCCAAAGTTGATAACAAGTGATTCCTACATCTCACTCTTTCCTTTCTCAAACATCCAACTTGAACAATCTTTGCCGTGTATGAATGTTTTCCGGATAAACTCAAATAAAAAATAAGAGTGTTTAGGCTGGCAAATACGACTCCAGCATCAATTTGGCTGGGGAAGGTGTTAAAATCTCTACGATCAGGTATGTGTATTTCCATTCCTTCTCTGCCTTGTCTCTAAACATCTCCGTATATACTTTCCCCGCTCCTTGAGGCCCACGGATGTAAAAGTTTACCTGAACCATGTTCAATTTTGATTATGTCCAATACTCTACTCTGCTTACTCGATTTTGTTCTCAATTTCTATAGAAAGAATGGGGCAGAAGAGGTTTTTACAATGAATTTTACCTCAACATGCTCTACCCCGTCTTCATCTGTAAATACTCTGTTGGGTATACGTTGACGAGCAGCTCGGTTTCTGGTTTCTTGTCCGTAACCTTTGATGGGGGATCCAATCCTAACCCTCACCTAGTTAAGAAGCCAATCTCTCAACATAGTTGCATTTTAATAACAAATGTTTTGACTTTAACACACCACCACTCAGTTATGAACAATCGATGGAGTTAGTTTCTTGTTACCTGACCGTCATCTTGAATTCTCTTCAAGG
Organism: Nasturtium officinale; assembly: GCA_963854855.1. Taxonomy (NCBI): domain Eukaryota; kingdom Viridiplantae; phylum Streptophyta; class Magnoliopsida; order Brassicales; family Brassicaceae; genus Nasturtium; species Nasturtium officinale. The sequence goes on along the minus strand of OY978505.1, from coordinate 14,214 downwards.
CTTTGTCAAAGATCTTGTACCTACATTTACAGAAGTCTGTCTTTATATCATTCCAAATCCAAGTGTCAGAGAAGGTAAATCAAACTAGAGTTTTGAAGCCTCACTCTTTTGGTTGAAATATGAGCTCTTTAAATACAGCGTACCCAGCAGCTCCAGCGACCCCAAGCCCAGCCAGAATAACAAGACTGTAGGAAGCACCTTCTGTAAAGGTTACTGGCTTCTCCGGGATATTGTACGTAGGAGCATTAAAAGGATCCTCCACGGTGGTCACCTCTTTCTTAGCCTTAAAAGAATTGACAAAAATGTTTAAGACCCTGCAAGAAAAACCTAACGAGAGATTCGCTATTCATATCGAAATTAAATGACAAAAGTTGTCTGTTACTTTTAAGTTAACAAAGAAAATATTAGACACCAAGTAGAGACTTGTACAGTGGAAGACAAATAAGGAAGAAGAAGTATATTCTTATTAATACCTGATTCGGCGGCGGTTCTTTAGAAGTTCTTGATGCAAAAGATCTAGAAAAGCAAGATGACTTGATGTTCTTTGGAAGAGTTAGCGTACATATACTTGCCTGGGGATTTCGGAAGGCAAAGAGGAGTCCTGCAAAGAGATGATGATTGTGAGAAGAACAAGTAGACGACCCAAGGATCAGAAGACAATATAAAGGCTGACCATTAGCTCCAGTAGAGTCCTGCATATGAAAAACGATGAGAGCTATTAAACTAACATGTATGTGCAGAAAAGGGTGTAAGCAGCAAAGAAATTTTGGTCATACCAGACCCGAATCAGTAAGGGCCTGCCTTGATTGTAAAATGCTTATCAACTGCGTGGGAAAAATAGAAAAAAAACCATATCTGAATATTGATAGTTCAAACCAAAAGCAAATGTGTAAGATTCAAGCATCCATCCCAAATATTGGAACCTAAAAAAAAATCATGACTATTGCATCCCTGAGTGGGAAAAAGGAAACACAAAATCCTAAAAACGTAAAAACAAGATGCCAAGTTTCTGGAACAGAGCTAAGGAAAGGAAGGAGAAGGCAAGTTAAACCGATTTTGGGATTCCAGAACAAGGTAGTGAAGCGGAGGAAAACGGGAGAGTTGAAACCAGTTTCGAATTCCAGAACCTGCCGATGGATATCGCTGATTTCAAATTCGAGAACCTGCAGATGGATATCGCTGATCGGTTCATCATCTCTGCCAAAAATGTTTGAGGAGCAAGGCCAAGAAGCCGCTTCTGGGGTTTTATCGTACACACGTGACAAGAAAGCCCGCACGTGCACTCTATGGGCCTGCTAAATTTAACATTTGGGCCAAACTTTCTTACAAACAAGACGTTTTGGTATATTAATACTCCCATCTGTTTTAATTTATATGAAAACAATCACTATTTCGTGCGTAATAACATGAATTCGTGCATAGCTCAACATTTTTGAGTGAAAACGATCACTATTTAGTGTGTGTACGACTTAGGCCTTGAATGGTTGGTCAATATAGTATACTGCGGATCAGACCAAAGTCGGACTAATCCGCATTTATTTCACCATTCAGATTATAAGTACACATTACTTCGGATTAAAATACTCCATACCAGACACTCACTTATGTGTTAAAAATTAAAATCAAGCCAAGCCATGTATTGGAGTCGACACGATAGAACAAGTTTCAACTTAATGGCAATTTGTGATATGAATATGTTATTCACATCCGTTTGGAATAGAGCGCCGGGTTTATGTCACAACATAAGACTGCTCTCACTCTCTTTTCGCAAGATGGTGATCCTCAATTTCCATTGCCTCCTGGAGATAAATATTATGTGGTAGATTAGATTCTTCAGGGTATCCAAACAAATAAGGTTTTCTAGCTCCTTATAGATGATCATGCAATCGGGGTGTGAGATCATTTGTCACAGTTCATCAATGGTCCTCCACCAAGGAATAAAGAAGAGTTATTTAACAGGTCTCATGCATCTATACGCTCCGTTGCAGAACGGACTTTCGGAGTGTAGAAGAAGAAATGGAGGAGGATTCTTAAGGATGATCCTAGATATGGCCACGATGGGGTTCTATAACTTTATCAGAATATCAAATTTTTCTGATGCAGATTTTTTTTTTGAAGTTTATTCGGAAATGAATACAAAAAAAAGAAGAAAAATACTCAAATGATCAAGAGTAGGCCGAGAGAACTGATCGACAATATATGGTAAATAATCGAGAAAATATTGCCGATATATATGTTATTGGAAAATCAAAATAATAAGTTTTGATTTGTAATTTTTAAAGATATTTTCTAGTGATTATTAAAAAAAAACATATTATTAATTATTAATTGTAGAAATGATTTTAATCCACTCCATATTATAGTCTATATTTTACCATTCATCATAATGTGTATATATATAGTATACATACCATTGTATATTGTTTTGCATAACATTGTTTTCTGCGTACGGTAATCCGAACATGTGCTTACCGAGACCAGCTTGGACAGAATCATCAGCATGGCAATCGGAGATCCAAACGCTCCGAGAGTGCTAGGGCTTTTGGAGGTTGGGATTTAACTGTGTTGAGACTTGAGACTTGAGAGAGAGAAAGACAAGGGATGATCGTTTAGCCATTATGAATCATCGTCTTTCACCTTTGATATATATGTATAATGTATATATATTAGAAGAACATGCGAGCCCATTAAAACAATTTCTAATCGCTTGCATAAACGCCGTCGTATCAATGATTTCCAATCCCTCAATCAATCCAAACGGATTTCGTCAGGCCCATTAAAAACCCAATATTGCATTCTCGCAATGGATCAAATTCTTCAATTCAACCGCAAACATGGCGGTCGCGCTCTCGGCATGTTCTCCAATCGGAGTCCGCCGCAGTCTCCGAACAAGCTGTTCGATCTTCTCGAAGCCAGCACAGCGGAACCTGCTGGAGCTCATCTCGGACCAGGATCGAGGTCTGAGAATCCAGAAAGACGTCACGAAGCGAGATGCAATCGTCGGAAGAAGCTCCATCACCACAGGTGATTCGCTCTCTGCCACGTGGCGACTTCTGTGGACGACGGAGAAGGAACAGCTATTCATCATAGAAAAGGTGGGGTTGTTTGGGACGCGCGCCGGAGACGTTTTACAAGTGATCGGATTCTCAATAACGTTATCACTTTCCCTCCGGATGGGGTTTTCTTTGTACGCTCTGGTATCGAGATCGCCTCCCCGCAGAGAGTCAATTTCAGGTTCAAATCACTCTTTCCATGTGAAAACAAGAGAGAGAGAGAAAGAGAGAGAGGATAAAGCTAAATTGTTTGCGTTTTGATATCAGATTCAGTAGTGCGATGTTGAGAGGGAGGAACTGGGAGATCATCCCTCTGCCACCATTTCGGTGAGTTCTCTTTTTTTGTTTTACAAACAACAATCACCTATTGTATGCTGAATCCTATCGTATTTTATTTTTTATTTTTTTTAGTAATACAAACAACTATGGGCTTGGTTCTACAGGTTTGAGAATGTGTATGTGGACGATGAGATCAGAGTGGCCAAGGACATTAGAGGAGACTACTTAATTGTTGATCGTTCTCCTTATAACTGGAAAGAATGATTTGTATAGCTTATGTTACTGAAGCTTTGTTTCTTGTATAAACTCTATTTGATTTCCATCTCTCTCTCAACATTCATCTTCCTTTATTGGGGCCTCGGCAGGAAACTAGGAATGATCATTTTAAGTGTGATCCTTGCTTGAGTTTATTTAGGGGTTTTGTCTGTGTTTGTTACAAACACATTTTCTATGCTTATCTTCACAATCCATTAATTAAAAGGCCAACACTACTTTTTCTATGCTTATCTTCACAATCCATTAATTAAACTAATCCTTTGTGTCTTGTTTTATTTTTAACCTGAAAAAACACAAGATGTTGGCGTCAACAAGGGTTGAGAAGCAAAAGGATATAGGCACAGGTTCAAGGCGTGTTGCCACTCAGGGGAAGGCAACAGTGCTTGCTCTCGGTAAGGCCTTCCCAAGCAATGTTGTTTCCCAAGAGAACCTCGTGGAGGAGTATCTCCGCGAGATCAAATGTGATGACCTTTCTATCAAAGACAAGCTGCAACACTTGTGTAACTTCATCATTTCCCTCTACTTTCTTTTACTTTCACCACTTGTGTAAAGATAAGCATGTCTGCGTCTTGTCTTGGTGGTGTTAGGCAAAACAACAACTGTGAAGACACGTTACAGTGTCATGTCCCGGGAGATGCTGCACAAATACCCTGAGCTAGCAACCGAGGGTTCCCCAACCATCAAACAGAGGCTTGAGATTGCAAACGATGCGGTTGTGCAAATGGCATATGAAGCGAGCTTGGTTTGCATCAAGGAATGGGGAAGGTCTGTGGAAGATATCACTCATCTTGTCTATGTTTCCTCCAGTGAGTTCCGTTTGCCCGGAGGTGACCTCTACCTCTCGGCACAGCTGGGCCTTAGCAACGAGTTATGCTATATTTTCTTGGATGCTATGGAGGTGTGACTGGGCTGCGTGTGGCCAAAGACATTGCTGCGAACAACCGAGGGAGCCGGGTGCTACTCATCACCTCTGAGACTACGGTTCTGGGGTTCTGTCCGCCCAACAAGGCTCGCCCTTACGACTTAGTCGGGGCTGCACTCTTTGGAGACGGAGCAGCTGCCCTGATCATTGGAGTAGACCCTACAGAGTCGGAATCTCCCTTCATGGAGCTTCACTATGCTCTGCAGCAGTTCTTGCCCGGAACGCAGGGGGTGATCGACGGGCGGCTGTCAGAAGAGGGCATAAGCTTCAAGCTAGGAAGAGACCTCCCTCAGAAGATCGAAGACAACGTAGAGGAGTTCTGCAAGAAGCTGGTGGCAAAGGCTGGCTCTGGTACTGATTCATTGAAGTTGAATGACCTCTTCTGGGCAGTTCATCCGGGTGGACCTGCCATCCTGAACGGACTGGAGACAAAGCTGAAGCTTAAGCCAGAAAAGCTGGAATGCAGCAGACAAGCGTTGGTGGATTACGGAAACGTAAGCAGCAACACCATCTTCTACATTATCGACAAAGTAAGAGATGAGCTTGAGAATAAAGGCCGAGGAGGAGAAGAATGGGGTTTGGGCTTAGCTTTCGGACCGGGAATCACTTTCGAGGGTTTTCTGATGAGAAGCCTCTAACCGGAGATTTGTGACCAAAATAATCCAAAGGTGTGAGAATCGACACCTTAACTATTCACTAACCGATGCAAACACATACCGTTTGTGTGTATGGTTGCACTACTAAACTATACTATTCAAATGATTCTAAGACACTGGGCTTAAGGTATGGGTTATGGGCCTTCATCCACATACTGTAGTAACCTCATCTTTACAAAAGTTTACATAAGAGTATGTCGTTTTCTTTGGCATACAAAATATCCTATCGCTTTCTCTTTAGATGATTATTATTATCATTATTATACGACAAGCCATTTGATTCTAGCAAAAGAAGATACATAGGTAACATAGTGACACTAGTATTCTGTTTTAGCGAATCCACCGTAAATGTCATCCAGTTAACTAGTATATGAGACCAAACTATAAATGTAAGTTATATCATTAATTTAAGCTGTCAAGAAAACATTCAACAGCTATTAAGGAAGCCATTAAAAGAAGGGACCGATATTATATATATGGTTAACGATTTAAGTATGATGTCCCCACTTGTCTACTACCGTGATTACTATAAAAGTTCACACAAAAGTTCTTTTTTAAGAAAGAGAGGAAGATCTCAGTAACACAGCTTTGGGATGAGTCAGTGTATTCCAAACTATCACATCGATGATACTCCGGCGGCCGCAGCAGCCACCACCACAGCCGCAGACATCCCCATGTACATATGTACCTTAAATTAATTTACCATCTTGTGAAATATATTATAATAATAATTTGGTTGTTTGTTTGCAGGCTAGACTACGAGGTAGCCGAGCTGACGTGGGAGAACGGGCAACTGGGCTTGCACGGCTTAGGTCCGCCGCGAGTGAAGGCTCCGTCCAAAAAGTACTCCACAGGCGCCGGTGGAACGTTGGAGTCGATAGTGGACCAAGCTACTCGCCTCCCTCACCCTAAGCCCACCGATGATGTCGTCCCATGGTTCCACCACAGGGCCGCCATAGCCATGGACGCATTTGTGCCCTGCTCCAACTTCCAGGAGCAGCAGAGCAATCCCGGTGGTGTTGGGTCCACTCGAGTGGGGTCGTGTAGCGATGGTCGTCCCATGGCCGGCTGGAAACGAGCTAGAGTGGCGCCGGAGTGGAGCGGGAGCGGGAGCCAGCGCCTGACCATGGACACTTACGACGTCGGATTCACCTCAACATCAATGGGCTCGCCGGATAATACCATAGACGATCATGACTCCGTTTGCCACAGTCGCCCACAGGCATTTCATTATATATTTTATTTATTTAACTCCTCCTATTTTTTTTTATTCTCGATCACTTTTTTTTTTTAATAATTATATACATTATTATATATAGGTGGAGGAGGAGGAAGAAGAGAAGAAAGGCGGAGGCAAGTCAGCAGTTTCAACCAAGAGAAGCAGAGCCGCTGCTATTCATAACCAATCCGAACGAGTATTCATTTTCTCTTCTTCTTTATTTTTAATTTTTTTTTTATGTTTCCATATTCATTAAACATGCGCAACCTCCTGATATAAATTTAAATATAGGATATATTAACTAGCCTTGATTGATTTGATTGCAGAAGCGGAGAGACAAAATCAATCAAAGGATGAAGACTTTGCAGAAACTGGTTCCCAATTCCAGCAAGGTACGTGTTTCGACGTTGTACATGCATCATAAACTCTAGCTCAAGTAAATTCATATCATGAGTCTGCGTACGGTACTTGATTAGTAATAATAGTATATATATAATAAAATTAATAGAGGAGATAATATGATAAAAAGAAGTTGGTGGACCAAAGCGAAGTGATTGCATCTAAAGAAAACGGACCTCATACGACGATTCTACTCCACACACTTATGCTCATCAAATCTCTTATTTGTTTCCCCCCCCAAAAAAAACTTATCTTACATCTCTTTATTGCTTGGTCCGGTCTGGTTGGTCTTTTAATTATTATGTGCCTTCTGGCTGTCGACTCAGAAATCAACACAATCTACATTCATTTACATGTATCACGCTTGACTATAGTAGATTTAAAATACTTTATAATAATTTTGGATTAGACGGATAAAGCGTCTATGTTAGATGAAGTCATAGAGTACTTGAAGCAACTTCAAGCTCAAGTGAGCATGATGAGCAGAATGAACATGCCTTCCATGATGCTTCCGATGGCCATGCAGCAGCAACAACAACTACACATGTCTCTCATGTCCAATCCCATGGGTTTAGGGATTGGCATGGGGATGCACGGTCTCGGTCTCTTAGACCTTAATTCTATGAACCGAGCGGCTCCTAATATCCATGCCAACATGATTCCAAGCCCATTTGTGCCCATTACTTCTCCATCGTGGGATGCCTCGTCTTCCAACGACACTCGGTTTCAGTCTCCTCTCATCCCCGATCATATGGCCGCCTTACTTGCATGCTCGTCACAGGTTACGACTTTTTGTATATAAAACTTGTATCTATCTAATGCTTCATTCTGTCACAATCTAATTAAGCATCACCATATTTTATATTTCAAATTGCAGCCAACGACGATGGAAGCATATAGCAGGATGGCTGCATTATATCAGCAAATGCAGCAACAGCTTCCTCCTTCTAATCCAAAATGATTATTTCTACACCTTCATCGTACGTCTAAATATGTGTTACTCCATCGTAATTTGTATAGGCTACTCATGAATTAATTATGATACACGTACTTTTTTATTAAAGAAAATTGGATGCTTGTCCGATCGATAAAAATAAGGGTTATGTTTGATTGAGTTTGTAACCTCACTCGTTTGTAACATACAGTAGATAATCCTTCGTTTTCACGAATTTAATTTGGGCACTAAGAATGAGGGAAAAGCCAAAATGGAGGAGACACAACAGCATCTGCTTTGTCAGCAAAAATCGACAATAATTTGTTGATAATGTTATTATGCTACGAGAAACAAAAAAGAAAGCGAATATTTCTTTTAAAAGGTGCTGTAAATGATAGGGTGTTAATAAGTCAACTTGGCCCTGACCGTTACCACACGTTTGTGAACAAATCTAATAATTAATTACCAAAAGCGACTCGAAAATCATGAGATAAATGCCAAATTGCCAACTTAAGTAGTAATCAATAGTCATAAGACTCATAACCATATACCGTTTCATTAATAAAAATATCTCATTTGTCCTTTAACTACTAAATAAACTTATAATATAATTTTTTACGGCAAAAGGAAAAACGTACAATATATCACTAAATTTTGATTTAGTTTAAAATGCCAAGGGACGACGATTTGAAGTACTACTAGAGAAGTAAGTTAATACCAACCACATTGGTGAGCAGAGATATTAAACGATATTAAATTTAATAATTCAGTGTTTTTAAAAGCTTATTAGTATCTTTCTAGTGCAATACACTATATTTATAATAGTGTTTTTAATTATATTAATATTTAAATTTAAAACACTCAACAAAATTGTGAATTGTTAGAGCAGCTCTAATGCACAACTTCTATAAGTGTCTTTAGATTTAATTAACAATATATTAAAGATACAACAATAAAATGCCATAAAGTATAGTGATTGCGGTGTTTTTGGTTAGACACCAATAATTTTTTGAATACACTATAATTATTAAATTTAATACAATTTAATTTTAAAGATACCCCCTTACCTATCACCAATATGGATGGTCTTACCTATGTAAAACTTATGAATCCATTTTAGAAGCCTATTGTGATAAAGATTAAATTATTTTAGATATATATATATATAATAAGATTTGAATAAAACTTAAGTTCTAGCTCTTACAAATTGTATGTCATTCATTTATCATTAAACTTATCATGATATCCGAACTTCGTCTATTAATCTAAATTTAGTGGCATAAGAAAAAATTATTACTGATCTTAAAGTAAATTTTTATTCGAGATGGATGGATAATAAATATCCAAAGTAACGTGTTAAAATCTTATATCGAAAATTTAAATGGGTAACACTAGCATATATAATGGGTTGGTTTTAAATTGGAAACCATTAAACTCTTAATATTTGGTTAATTTGTGGCGATAATATCTTATATATATGCGCTGATGCACATACATTTTTGCAGTATATAATTTAAACATACGAACCGGAAGAAAATGACGTGTGCTAGAAAAAATATTAACTCCTCAGAGCAGGTCCAATGGAGAGTTTTTATGGGTTCTTAGTGGGACTATTAAGATTAAAAACTAAAAATTAAATCAATAATAGGAATTAAAGTAAGAACTGATCCTTAATTATGAGTTTTTAGAGTCGGTTGTTAACATAGTTCTTAACATGACGTGTCGAGTAACGATTGGTTGTTAGTTGAGCAAAACCATTTTTTTTGCTATTTCTTTAGCTTTCTCTCGTCTCCATTGCGATTCAATCTCCTCGTCACTCAAGTAATGTGAGATCTAATGAATATATTTTATTCATTGCAGGGAGCTGGTCTGGTGGTTCATTATGCTTGTGCGTATTGTATGACCATGGCTTCCACTTACAATCTTAATTGCAGGGAGCTGGAGCTGGAGCTGGTCTTGTGTGCTTTTATTTTGCAAACGAATTCACAAAGGCTGCAGTGACTGGAGAAACCGCACAGCATTGATCTTTCTACTAGTATTTATATCACAGTTTATCTTCTTTGGATTTGATTAATTAAGTATCAAAATTAATTCTATCAAAGTTAATTCAATTTCAAAAAGTAAAATTTCTAAAAAAAAAATAATTGTTAAGAATCTCTAAAGTATGCTAACCATTGGAGGTAAAAAAAATTTAAGCATTTTTTGAAATTCTTAACTTTAAATCAAACATTAAATTTGAGTAGAAAATAATTAAACACCCCTTAGGGGTGCTCACCATTGGACTTGGGTTTGGGTTGATAGATAAATATGATATATATATATATACATCCAAAAGCCAAAAATATGAAAACGAAGGTGGCCATGTTTCAATAATATGATATTTTAATCTATTTACACATAAATCTGAATTTGTTTCAGTTTGAAATTTGTAATGTGTGGGCTGATATATTTTGAATTTGATAAATTTGTATTACAATCTAGGCAGCTATACCATTTTAATAACGAGTGTTACTGTAATAGGCAGAGTATATAGTCCAAAAAGTTGAGATTTGAGACTATTGGATTTGCATGTGCTTCTGTGTGTGATAGTTTTCGAATGCGACTCGCGGGAAAGTGAAGTCAAATGTTGGTTAAATGCGATTCCTTTTACACTAAAAGCATAAGTTTAAATAAGTTTCTTATCCTTATAAATATTAGTATTAGAAATAATCTATTTAAATTAAAATTAAAAAGAATGTGTACAAATCAAAACAAAACATTTGTTATAAAAACATGAGAGAATGTATGTTAAATGAGAACATGAAAAAAAGTTTCTCATTTATCTCCCATTTAATAAATACTTTTTATTGTTTTTATCTTGAAAAACTCTCTTAGAAACCCACCAATAAAGTTACCCTAACAGATGATGAGATATCAATGTTTATAATATATATAGACCATATGAAGATAGTAAAATTATGGATCGGGATATGAATAATAAAAAAATCCAGTCAGATATTCCTATCTGATCATATTTATATTATAATAATATTTTATTATTATTTATATTATATTAATATATATATTTTATAATTTCTTATATTTTGTATTATTATAATAATATTTTTAATTATTAATATTTATTTTATAGTATTATAATATTTTATGATTATTTTTTTCTCTAGATTTTGTATAACAATAATTCTTTTTATTATTATTATTATTTTTAAATGGATTTCGACATCCAACCGGATATCCGATGTTTTTTTACGGATATCCAAAATTTCCGAATGCAGATTCTAATATCAAAACTATATATCCGGCCGGATACGGATACAGATATATTCAAAAAGGCCGGATATCCACATCCGGGCCAGGCCTAATTCTTTGGGTTCCTCGGAGAAGCAGATAGAGAGAAATCAGTGAGTCACTCTTAGGTGTATTCCCTTCACATCCCTTTCTTTACTTACTACTTTGATCCTTCTTCCCCGCTTAAGCCCAAATCATTCCTGATCAAGAATCATCCTTGACTGCTAATGTCAAGATATATTAACAATCTGAAACTTCAAAATATACATGTTCTACTTACCTCTTATATCACTGCTAGGCCTGGCCCCATTCTTGCAAGACTATCAACATTAGTTTCCTTTTCCCCAATCAGCCTTTATTCAATGACTCTTAATACGCCTCTACTCTTTCTCTTCAAACATGGCCACCTAGATACCTTTTCTCGTACTGATGCGCATTCTTCAAACAACCAACCAAACATGTTGAGTAATCAAGCTACCCACAACACAAAATAAGCGTTTCAGAGGAATGTATTATGTATCTGCCAGTACCATTGGATGCAAATCTATTCAACCATGGTATTAGCTGCGGAAGCCTATCTTCCTCACAATAATCAATCTGCATTTTATAGATCTAAGCTTCCCAGCCCCACGGCACTTGCAAACATCATCATTATCAGCAGCTTGCAACTTCCAGAGCTTGTGTGTATCACTACTCCACCTTCAGTTTTAACAAATAAAAATTAGATCTAAAGGGCAAAGCGAGTTGCAAACTATCTATCTAGGTCTTCATGCGTCAAGATAGTTCTGGTGAAGCAACACGTACAGAAAACACATCTCGGTTCCTAAGGTGAAATGATACTCGGGATGATTTTTGGAAGCAAATTGTTTAGCTGTTTTCCACACGAGTCACAAGTAAAGAGGAATGCATGTGAGCTCATTCTCCAGAACAGAGTAAGCTTCAGAAAATGCCTACAAAATAAATCATCTCTACTTTCATAAAACTTCTTCATAGCCTATGTTTTAGATTAAAGCAATGGTAGATGCATATAAAGATCCAACTTACCTTAATACATTGATGTATACGGAAGCAATTTCTCCCGACATGATTTGTTGGAAAAAGAGGATCATCGATGTGTATGGGATCAATATTATAAGCAGATGAGAACAGCACAAGGTATAGAAGTTAGTATTTTCCACTAGTAGTTTGACAGAGTTGCAATGTTTACCTATAACCCTTCTCCCGATTCCTATAGATACCACTTCCTTGCACTGAAACACGCATCTGGCGAGGATCAAACACATTACTGCAAAACAAGTAAATGCACTATACCAATTATCTTCATATTCCCTCTTGCGATAGATATCTGTCACTGTAACTACCAAATTTATAAAGAGAAGCAGTGATCATTTTGACTTACCCAAAAAAGTAAAGAAAATCCATTAGAAGACCTCCAAGGTTCTGCAAAATACTTACTTTCAGTTAGCAAGAATTTCACGAATATAACAAGGAAACCTAAACAAAGATAGATGTTGTGTCACAGAATAGGCCAAACAATAGAACTAAGTACTTGACTGATTGAGCGCCCCAGATGATGGTCATGCTGAAGAAAGCGTGTAATCAGTAAGACCTGCAATAATTTATAGTCAAAGATTTACAAACAGATATTTGAAAATGTTTCAGGGGATAGAATAAAAAATGTGGCTGGATATTTCTGTTCAAGAACGTTGCATTGGTACTAATTAAAATATACGAGCACAAATTACCAGGATCCGCATTAAACATACATAGACCGACCACCTAAAATCCAGAAGAAGGAGTATAACTTAAGTAAAAGAATACGCCTCAACAAGCAATAAGAGCTTAATCCACCAGAGTATGTTTGATCCAGGGTACGATCAGCCAAAAACTGCTTTAACACCAAAGCAAGTGGTGTGGCAGCTGGAAATTGCTCAGTCAGATCTTTGACCTGCGGAAAAGAAATATCAAAAAACATAAACCAATAGAAGGAAAAAGGTTACAGAGATACATACACATGAAGAGAGTACACTGTAAGAGAAAAAAATCTGGCAATGAAAATCAGAATATAACAATTACCAGCTGTGTGGTTTGAAGACCCGTATGTGATGGAGTTTTGAAACTGATGTCAAGACGGACAGATTTTGCATTTGCCAAGTTTCCAGTGTTTGTTGGCAAAGAATTTGCTGCTGCAGATTCTTCAAACCCAACCTTTTCAGTGTTACCATTGCTGTCCTGGTCTCCGGTGATAGAGTCTGGGCAATCTTTTGGCGACTGTATACTGCATACCATATCACAAGGGACTTCCACAACAAGCATGATAATTGATATCTGTGCAAAAATAAACGGATCATATAAGAGAAAACATGATAAGTAACTAACGATTGTAAATAAAGAAAAACACTAGTAAATGAGGCATTACAGCTGTATTTTCAACTGTCTTCAGAGAGTCCGTTTTTACCCACTCTTGATTGGCGAGATACCTGGCTGCATGCTGAATAGCAAAGATGATTCAATAAAAAAAATGCAACCAGTTAACTGCCAGATATAGGAATAACAACAGTTTCTAAGAAAGAAAAAAAACTAGAGTAGAGTGCAGACTCAAGCATAATTCACAAATCTAGTATTTTACAACTCCACAATACTAAAGCGATTCCAGTTCCCTCATATGCAATGCAACATGAGCAACCAGCATATTAAGAAAAATAGGACCATATATGAAAATAATCAGACTAGGGCCTAACACTAAAACATATAAGCAACAATGTAAAAGTTAAGAACACAAATTTTGATTATTTACTGCTATGCATGCGCATCTCAAGAGTAGGGAAACATATAGTTCAAGAACAAGATTCTACCAAGCCCAAAGACAATCAATAGTCGGAACATGACTTCCGCACTAAGCATACCTGAAGGCAAGTCTCCTTTATACCATTGCGACCCTCCAAAATTCCTGCCTCTTTGATAGGTTCCTGCGATGGTTATATTGTATCAGATCTTCCAGTTTAAAAAGTAATGCATAAGAGGAATGTTTTTGGGTTTGCTCACCAAATTTCTCACTGGAGGAAGACTAACCACAAGGTCTACATCACTGGAAGGGAGGGACAAACCAGTTGCAGATGAACCAAATATGTTCGTCCTAGACCTGGCCACAGAACTTGGAGAGATCGGGTAACCCGCTTGATTGCCCA